>WJFB01001437.1:9319-31487 GCA_009870185.1 Pygmarrhopalites habei | reverse complement strand
ATCTATACTGCCTAGTAAGTATACAAACTGCCTAGACAGTATACAAACTAACTAGTCAGTATATATACTGGCCAGGCAGGTTATAAACTGACTAGGCAGTCTGCATACTAACTGGAGTAAGGATACTGCCTACAACATATACATCATATAGACCGGACTGGAAAACCCAATGTAAATAATTTTACAAATTTTATATTTGTATTTAGGTCGATATCCTGGAACGGCAGCTTCAGACCTCTCATAAAACTATGACTGATGACAAATTACGAGAGGAAGTTTTGCAGCTTCATGAAGATAAAGAAAAATATCAAATTGTAGCCAAAGAAATATGTTGGAATGTTCGACATGGTGAGTATGAAATTATTCTCCCAACTTTTTTAATAAAAAATATGAAGCCTACATATTTTTTAAAAATGGTTTTTAAATTAATTTGTTGTTGTTACTTATTTCCAAAGAGCGCATGGAGGCACTGAAGAATTTACAAGATGTACAAAAGAATTTGAGCAATGTCGAGGAAGAAAAATCTATACTAAAAGACATGTTTGATCAGAATTGCCAGGAATTGAAGGTACAATGTTTTCAATATTTTTGATGTTATGGATTTCCTTTCTTTCCACTGAACTTTACGTATTTTCTAATCATGAATATGAAAACTTATTTCTTGTAGGAATTGGTTGAAAAATTTGAAGAGTCAGAATTAAAGTCAAAAGATTTAATAGAAAAAATGGACCAATCTGCAGCCAAGTACAAAGAAGAATTAGAAAGCTTAAATAACAAAATTAAAGAAGATGAACTGCTTTTAGAAGACAAACAACAAACAATAGATTCATTAATGGCCAAAATGAATGCGGAAAATTCTAATGAAAAGGACTCTGAAGTTACCACCACCCACAATGAAGATTTGACAAATTTCTCATTATCTGGCCTTAAATTGGAAATCATGAATGATCATGACTCCATGAGTAAAGAAGACCAATATCCAAATATTCAGACGCTTACAAATCAAATCAAATCAGCAGGTTAGTTTGAGCCTTGATAATTAGTTTAAAACATTCCATTTTAAACCTTTTATACCCTACATAAGTACATGTTTAACATCTTAGATTCCGAGCGAAAGGAAATTCTGTCAAAACTAAGTCATCTACTCAATATTATTGAAGACCTGAAAGCTGTTTCAAATAAATTGCAAGCGTCAGAATTTATGCAGGAACTAATACACAAGTTGGATGTTGAGATTCGTCAAATTAGGAATTCTTCTCAGGGTGAAGAGTCGCAAATAAATAATTCGTATATCAACGCCAAGGTATGCAAAAAAAAATCTTATCTAAAAAAAGTTACTCTAAAAACGAAACTCATAGAAGAGTTGTTTGTACGGTTTTAAAAAGAGTATGATTTTATACTTGTGGAATTATTTTCTCAGGTGGAACCTTCTGAAAACAAAACGGAGAACAATATCGACTGTTGCAATTCAGATGGTTTTGAAAGTATTTCAGTTTTTTTTCATTTTATTTACTGTGTACATTTTTCCATCATCATTTGTACTACACATTGTAGAAAAGTAGGCATTAATTATTTAGGTAACTTGGGTTTGGAGGAATGGAATGGCTTATTATAATTATTTTATAATTTTAAGACTACACAAACTACACTTTATGATATGTTTAGTATGGTACCATCATAGAATTTGATGGCACATTATGATTTGGGATCTTGGTTTGGGTTTTTACTTTGCATGTTTTAGGCTGGGTGGTTAGTTTTAACGTGTGTAAGCTCTTGATTCTCAGAGGTTTGATTATTTATTCATTTTTTATTCTTTTGCAGCACATGTCTGCTTATTCTTTTGTATTTTGCACCGTGTCTTTGTCATACACAATGTGTTGGACACATTGTGTCCAGTTGATGTGGATCAATTGACACTTTTCATCTTTTCTTACTGTAATTATTTTTAAAATGTACTGTTTTATAGTACTAACATTTTATGTCATTTTACTTTCATGTGTATAATAACTGTAGCCATTTGTATATAGCTCATGTTTTCATTTTTATTGCACTGCACACTGATTTTTATTGTACAGTTGGCTGTAATCTTGTAAGGCTGACTTGTTTTTGCCTTGTTCGTACTTTTCAATGCCAAGTTTAATTTATTTTTTTTAAAAAAAATAAAGTTACTCATGAAATGTTTTACCCAATTGACATACAGAACTATTAGATGAGTCAAGACAGGTTTCTAAAGCCCTTCAAACTGACAATGCTGGTTTAAAAAAGGAAAAAGAAATTTTGGAGGAACAAGTAGCAGAGTTTGTAGTAAGTTTTGTTTAATACCTTTTAAATTTATTAAAGGGATTTCAGAAAATGATCAAACTTACAAAGATTTTATCTGTATATTGTGATTATTTATACAAAATGATAAATGAGTATATTTTGATAACATAATTTTTTCAGTCACAATTGAAGGTATTTATTTGTATATCGTATTAATTCTGTACCATACTTTGAATTTTCATTTGAATATATCTATTTTTCACTGGTGATGTTTTTTGCATTAACAGACATACCAAGATAGAGCTCTTGGTTTAGCTGATGGGAATGCAGAGCTTCAGTCTCGTATAAAGTAAGTCCTAAAAACATTACTAAATTTATGCTATGAACTCATTATACTGTTTATTCCTTCAAATCAAAGATATCATTAAAATAATTAAAATACTTTATCCCTTAGTTTCTTACAAAGTCAAGTTGAGTCTTCTGAAAAAGAATCGTATGAATTTCGTCAGAAACTAGAAACGGTGAAAGGATACTTAAAGGTGAGTTTTCATATTTAATCTTCCTTTTTGTCACATTTTTCTTCATGTATTTCTGGTTGTGTTTGTAGGAACGAGAAGAGACGATCATTGGATTATTGGCTAAGCTTGGTCAAAGAGATGCATCTACTTTAGTTGATGTTGCTTGTCAAACAATAAATAATCTGATTGATTCGAGGTATGGATACAAAAATGTCTTTCGTTGACATGTTTAAAAATATCTCCACGGAGGCTTGTAACTAATAAATAATTTTGTCATTTTTACAGCATGGAGTTAGAGAGCAAGATATCATCCAAAGTTCACTTAACGAATGAATTAAATAGAATTGATGATTTATTGCCGGAACAAAAAATGTCAGCTATGAGTGAAAAGGTTAGGCCGTTAATTAATTTTCGGATTTTGCTACAAAAGATAAATATAAACAATGGATTTACACTGTGTCCTGCTGTCCTTTACAGTTACTTCAATTTGAGGAAGAGTTGGCAATCTACAAAACTGTTTATAACGAATCCGCTTCAGAAAATGTTACTCTTCGTCAGAAAATCGCAGATTTACAGTCGCAACATAAAGCTATTCATGACCAGTCGAAATTAGTAAGTACAATTCATTTGAGGTTTTCATATGTAGACTTGCTGTCATTTATATGTACTTGTGTTTAGCATACGTACTCTACAGGAGAGTATACAGTAAATTTGTAACTAAAATTTACTAACAGTAACATTTACTAACAATTTATTTAATTTTTGTCATGTAGATTTTATTTATTATACGTTAATCGTTTGACTTTTTTATTTTGTGATTTGGGAATATCCATTTATTATATTGTATTCTCATCTCTACTCGCTTAGCTTGCTAATAATGTGGCTCATACTTATGGAAAAATAATTTCATGAATACTTAAATATTTAATGTACTACATAGTTAATGGTTTAAAATGATCCCCCCTCATGCTGCTAGTCGAATAATGAATCTTAAATATGAAAGAAAATACTGCTCTGTATATAACATGTATTGCTAATTGGCGAATTCTCATAAACGTTATTGGGAATTTAAAACGCAGTTGTTTTTTGTACGTCCAATAATTTTTCGGTAATTTAGCTTGTCAGTCTCACATTTTTGGGGATTTTGTATATATATATATACTTTTGCTTAATACTTAAAACTAACAAAACTACTCAAATTATTGAGATAAAAAATATTTATTGAAAGGGTCGGTAAAAAGAGGAAAACTCTTTTTTTTGACAGGGTCCACTGCATATCGTGATTCCGGTAGCTCTGGCTATCATAATTCTTGCAATATTGATAAACTTCCATCCATCATCATCGTGAAAGCGAGCGAGAAAAGATTTGACGACAGTTTCCCTGTTTATTATTTGTTATTTTATTATCCTGTTTGGAAGAGTTCCTAGGAAGGAAGGTGGGGGAGCATTGTAATTATGAGAGTTTTTGTGTTTTTTTTATTATGAAAAATGATCAAACGAATGCAATCAATTATAAACTGTGGTTTTCAGCGTGTGACAATTCTATTGGGTTGATTTCCTTAAATAGTGACTCTATCATTAATATATGCATTTTTATTTTACAGATGTTCTTCTGTTGTTCTTTCCCTGTATTGATTCTCATTGTGGTGAGTATTCTCATTTTTTAAATATGAAACAATATTTATTTTATAACCAATCTGTAATGAACGTAATTTTCTTCTCTTTTATGAATACAGGCAATTTTCCTCGCATTCTATCCAGCTATGTGAGTTCTATGAACGTTTGTATTGTATGCATCAAGTGATATTCTTCATTCAAAATTTGATTAGCGAGTGTTTTCTTTTCTTTGTAATAGATCAATTTGGACTGGAACAGCCTTTTGAATGCTTTCACTCGGTCCACTGGTGCTCGTGTCAGTCAATCCGTTCAATAAATATTATATTCTTAATTAATAATAACTTACGTTACAAACTCAAGAATCTGTATAATATTGAGTTTTTCGATATTAGAAACTTTAAAACTTGTGAGGTTTTTCCTTCGTTTTTAATATTTAGGTACACGGAATTTTTCCGAATACACTATGTTGTATGTTTTGGAGATGAGTAGAAAAAAGTTGGTTCAAGATCAAAGTTTTAGTGAATGCAAAGGTGCCTGCCGGTGTCAAAGGAAATGACTATCATATATAAAAATCAGGAATTCTTTGATGGTAAATTTTTTTTAATGCTGTCAGTGAGACTTGCTAAATATACTCAGGTTTTGAACTTTGACCAGTTTTGACCCTCATGAATCCAAAGATATATTGAATGTATTTGTATTTAGAATTTTTAGTGAACCTGATTTCATAAGATTAAATACATAGGGTAAAGGTAATGGAGTCTAGATGTCTCAGTTCAATTTTTCTCCATTGTTTTTTTCCTAGATTATATAAGACATTGTTTTATGTAAACTAAAGTTTTTTTCTAGTTATAATGTATGGACTTCAAAAGAAAGGAAGCGATAAATCATAAATCTTGCACATGTAATACTAAATAGCAATAATAAATAGTTGGGTTGCTATAATTATTAATTCAAATTGATTTCAAATATTATGAATTTGAGAGTTCAATGCTCATCTCGATTAGGTACTGTATTTTATTTGAGAGGGCACACCAATAATAGACAAGGAGCAGTAACGACGTATTTTTGCTCTTTGGTTTCAGAGAATAATGAATTATAATTGTATATTTTGAATGGATTCTGTGAATTCTAGTTATTGTACCTTGTGTTTAAAATTTCTTGACGGAAGAAAATGAGTCTCGTTTTTATTCGGGAGAGATCCCAGCCAAGTCCAATTATATAAATAGAATATTTAATTAAAATAATTTACTCCGAAAACGTTTGAATTGTCTCTCCAATGAGCGATTTCTTAACCATGATCCTTTGTACACATTTTCCCCTTTATCTAGACTTATTTATACTTATTTGCAAGAAGCAGTCAGACAAATAAATACCTCGGTGATGCTTCAAATGAAATTTTAAACGAAATTTTAAGATGTAAGACATGAAAACAAAAAGGAAGAGAAAAAATAGAGTTGAATTACATTTTATCACTATGAGTAAAATATTACAAGTAATCAAACAAAAGAAAAGGTTATAAAGTTCATGTGGTTATGATATTTTGTATGAACCAAAAATTTGCCAGTAAAAGTTAATCACTGGAATTTTTATGCCCATCTTTTTTTAAATTAATTTTTTTTGACTGTGAGGGGCATCACTTTTAATGAGATTTAAAAATTCACATTTGCCCTGATGTACTTGTGAAGATATAGAGTGAATATTTTTTAACAAATTTTCAAGGCGAAATAGCTATGAAAAGTCTATTCACAATTCACTCACATTTATCGTGACGCAAGGATTTTAAAAAATATATTTACTGGCTTTAATGTGCAATAGTTTATGATTATATCTTCTGATCCTTGTCTCCTTTCCCTTTGCTGTATAATTTTTTTCTTAATATTGTGTTTCGTATAAGTAATATATCATAAAACATTATTATAAATATTGTATGCCATAAGATATATTTATATATTGCTATGATTATTAACGCTGCATGTTTTTTGGACAAGTCCTGGTTGTGTGTGGAGTTTGATGACATACACAGACGAAACAAATTTTCCTATTTATATGTAGTGGTTTGTGTAACACATGAACAGGACGACTTAATGCATGGAATCGTAATATTTATTTAAGTAGAAGATGGAACAGAATAAGAATTAAGAAATTATATACAATTAAAAAAATATATAATATCCTTTAAAAAACATTGTCATGTATTCAAAGCTTTCTCATCAAAATGCGTTTGAATAAGAATATAAGTTGGAATTTTTCGCTAATACCTTTGGTTTTGTGTCCTTTTGATATTTACAGTGCTGTGTAGTGGAGCATATTAAGATTCTTTTGTAAGATTTGTGTGTCCCCTGAGGATGTCTGTGTGTGGAGGAGGAGTTTGTGTCATCCTCTTATTATTATTATTATATCGACTCAAAGTACAGTCACTGGTAATGATTGTTTCATTATCAAACCTGGGTTCCCTGTTTTTCCCTGTTGTTGTCGTTTGGATTAGTACAATGAGTTTGGTTTGCCAGTGATCAATGAGTCATTTTAAAGCCCATCCTCGTCATTGTGCACTGATGTGAAGGATGACAGTAGGAAGATGCCCTTCCCTCCCTCTCCGGGTTCCTTGTCTGAGAGCTTGGAATTTTCATGATCAGAGCTATGCAAAATAGTTGGGACGTGAGTACATATACTGACTATTCATAGGTACATAACATCCCAGTCTATTCTTAGTCCCCAAAACTTTAGCGAACTGTCTTCATCTTTCACATGTTATTTTCGTTGAATGCATATACGTAAAAGCGACCACGCTCCCTATCCCTCCCGACACATGTATAATAATAATAAAATGGGAGAATACATGCAGAAAAGGAAAACATCATGGACTACAGTATGTACAAGATGCAAGTGGCTCACTCGACTAGAAGTAGACTTTAAAACGTGACTCGTTTTTTTACTCTTATGGGTCGAAAATATTTCTCGGAGTTCAAGTGCCCTTCATCATCATCATCTTTTTTATCCTAAGTGAGTTAAGATTTCCCACTTGTAGTTGACGAGGCTCAAGAGAAAAACTAGTTTTATAGTCAGGGACTGTCATTTTACACACGTTAGTGTGGTGTTCTGTCTCATCTAATTTTTTCCACGTGCTTCAGTGATAACTATTTTTTTTAAAAAACAAATTTTTGTATTTTTCTTCTTGAATAAGTTTTTGTACAATTTGTCCTTCACTTGTGACCCAGAGTGATAGGACATATACTTTCGTACTGTTTTTGTTGTGTCTATACTACAGTTAGTGTAAGTTGAAATTCCGGGTAAGTTTGTGAATCCATTTATCTCCCATTCTAATGTACATTATGAACGCTAGCTTGTCTGACAGGAGTCGCAGGACTCTTTAAAAATTTATTTTCTGTGTGGACAGACTTTATTAAAACGTGCTTTCACCCCTCTTGGTGCGATGTCCGTTTTAAGTTTTAACTTGTATGAATAATAATGTGACGGCGGTGTTGATCTCAAATGATGAAGTGTCCTGATATTTAGTTTCCAGATAAGACGTGGGCCTCTCTTTTAAAAAATATCTACATAATTCAGGACATGGAACCAAAACGTTTTGACTGACTCTACTCTGTGGAATATACATTTGGGTTTTATAGTGAAATATGTGGACTGAAAGTACCTAGAGACTTGAAAACTTTCCCTTCAATTGCCTCCCTTTTAAATATTAAGACTTGTTGAACCTTGTCACAAAAGTTATTTCTTCCAGATGGGAAGCGTACTTGACACTTTTGAGTGTGGCTGACGGGTTCTCTGAACGATTGTTACAATTTAAAAGTCTTCCTAAAAGAAAGAAAAAAGAGGGGAGGGGGAAGTGTGTGTTTCTCAAGTTTTCACCGACAAGGTGTTCCTGTGTTTGACAACAATAAAGTGTTGCATACAAATGAGGTGTGTGTGTGTGTTGGGGAATTTTCTAAATGTGAAAGTTTAATAATATTTTCTTAATACAAAGAGGGGGATAAAATATGAGGGACAAAGTTATCATAAAGAGAGGCCCCCGTGTATGATGTATGTGTGTGTGTAGATGTAGATGTGTACATACGGAGAACAGAGCTTTTTCGGCTGTTGCGGGTATTGATTTTCTCGGGAAGCGGGATGGATAGGGCCCATATAGAATACAAGCGGATTTAGTTGAAAAGGAGTCTCGTTATATTCAGCCGTACTTAAACATTCTTGTAACTACTTTCTTTCATGAGTACACTACTCCTCACTAACATTACATGGAGTACATGCGGCACCAGTTATACATACCACATCCGTACATATGACAACAAAACTATACGGACGATAATACTACTGCCAGGGAAAGAGGAGAGAGACAAAATTTCTGAAGAGAAGGGAATTTCTACTGTACAATCTTTGGTTTAGTCGTCCGGCCAGGTTTCGACGAGCCGGGATGCGACTGCGTCTTCATCTTCATCATCATATTATACCTTTTTCTCTCTGATTTTCTCTCAGTAGCGCTCAAAGAACTGACGGTCAATCGGCCTATGACTAAAAAATTTGTCACTGTCAGTCAGTGTCCCTTGTTTTCCCCGGCACTCTCTTTGTCCACTCACTCAATTACAAGTAAGACACACACTCACTCTCTCCCTCCTCCGCCGAGTGCATAATTTGACTTTTTCCCAATTCTCCTCCCACTATCTCTACCTCCACTCTAGCTCATCTTTACTTTTTATTCTTGGAGGAAGAAAGAGCGACTGTTCGAGGTTGACAAAACACGTCACTTTTCGGAAGGAAATGTTTCATCTGCTCTTCCACTGAGCGACACTCATACATAAATAAAGTATACATGTAAGTGTAAGTGTACATGCCCTGTGTTTTTCTGTGTTAATGTACACTCGTACTGCACATTCCTCTCTGAATACTCAAGTTGGTTCGTTCCGTGTGCTCCATTCCTGCAGTGAACGTGAGAAATGTTCACCAAATAAAGTTTGAATAGATTTTTCACACAGTCAAAATTTATTGTGTCAAAAAAAGAGGGACTCAACCTCCCACTCACTCCTCCTACACCACTTCCAGTATGTACTACACAGTCGGGGAAGGATCACTCCGAAAATATTACCGGTAGCCAAGGTAATTTTTCTTGATTGAAACTCTGTACTTTCGTCTGGTGCTCCATGTGCAATTCTACCTGTACTTTACATATTTACATATGTACCACAAACTCTCCTCCTTAACATGCCACTGCTTTTATGACTCTCAGCCAGAGTAGACTCTCTCTCTTCCACGTAGACACAGACAGAGAGGGGAAGTACCGGTGTGTACAGGTAATACAACTAATAATTTACTTTCCAGCCAAAAGCATAAGCATGAATATGCACACGTGCTTCATGGAATTTTCGTGTGCATTAAAATTCATCTGTACATTTCTGTACAGGCAAATAAATAATTTTGTATCGTTACCGGTGGTGTGAGTGAGAGTGAGTGAGTGTGTGTGTGTGTGGGTTGTGTCTGTTTGTTGGTGTGATTTATTACAGCACCACCACCTACTACTACTACACACACACACACTCTCTCTCTCTCTCTTTCACTCTTACATGAGTGTGAGTGAGTCAGTGGAAATTATCTCGGGTTACAATAAACGACTAAATGAAAAGTGTAGGGGAGGGCAGGAATTTGAATTTGCCCATGTCACGAATACTCCTCTCTGTTGAGTGTTCTCCACTCTTGATTAGAGTCCCATTATTCCTAATAATAATAATAATCATGGAGGGGGTTGGGGTATCATCCAACTTAAGTAATGACATTGTGTGTGGAATGTGGATGACCACATACGAGACTCATTCCTCACTCCACTCTCCACTATTAGATGAACACCGGATGAAAGGGCATCGTGATTTAGTAGTCAGTCATTTGCGGAGGTGTGAATTTAACAATTTGTTTATATTTATTGGTTTTTTATCCCCTTTGTATGTACGATCGGGTGGAGAATTGGGACAGAAAAATTCCAAGAGGGAGAGAGGGAACGAGTGTTGACGTAAATAATTCAATTAGCGATTAATTAACGATCTGCACTAGAACTCTTCCTTCCCCCAATTCGCTACTTGTGAGTGTGGACGTGGTTGTTCTACAAGGACTGGAAACTTGGTTATTTATTGTCTCTTGTGTGATTCTCAGGGATTTTGTTCCAAGAACAGACGTCCTCTTCATTATGTAGTTTATTCTCTGTCCTCTATTTGTGTGTACACGCATTAGAGATCCCTGTCTTGTGGTATGTAATGTAGGATGTAGTCTCTCTCAATCTGCACGAGTCTCCACGAGGACTAAGCCTCCCCGTCTCCTGAATAATTTTCAGAAAATATGTTACACTTACAGAGTCTGAATGAAGAAGTGGATGAGGAGGAGGAGATGTGGATGGGAAATAGAATTTTATGGGGACATTTACTGCATGACCGGCATGTATGTACAGCGATGATGATGGTTTGTACACAGACCCATCGTAGTCTGCACAGAGGAAAACATTTATTCTTTTTAATTCCAACACTTTGCAAAGCACATTGCATTAGATATGCTCACAATTCTCTCACTCAATTCTTTTTTTATGTCTTCAAAATGTACGAATGTGTTGTGGGCTGGGAGGAGAACAGTAGCTACACTATTCTGGAATGAAATGGTGGTTGGTGGACACTTGTCTCCTCTGTCAAGGAAACTAAGCAATAATGTTTTAGTTGACTTTGCAAAGTGTTGAATAGAAACACTCAGCATTATGACAAACCATAAAATTTTTGACAGGAATATCCTCCTCCTCGTTGTTGTTGTCCAACCCTTGTTGGATAGTTTTTGCACAGTCCCCATAACATATTTATATATAGATCTCATAATCTTTGTCATTTCCAGGACTCACTTTTATGGAACAATTTAAGGTTCAGCCTGTACAACCCACTCCCTTGTTTGTTTCCTTCCAGAGGGAGAGGAGGTTACGCATTACATGTACCCAATGAATTTTTTTTAAAACAAAAAGCAGCCGACTTATGATTACCATATAGAATGCAGAATGCACTCAGCTTAATGTTCTACTTAAATTTTTGACGGGGAAAACCATTCCACTGTGTTTTCATGACGTTGTTTCCACACACACACGGTAGAGACATTATCATAACAAAAATTACTTACACTTGTGTTCCTTAAATAATTTTTAACGTCCCTTTTTTCACTTTCTTTTGACTCCAGAGTTCCCCATGGGTGGGTGGGTGTGTGTGTGTGTTTGTTGTTGGAGCTCAGTCATAGCCACATGTGTGCGTCCAGATCTCCTTTGGCAGTAAAATGAGAAATATTGAGCTCAAATTATATTATTTTGTAATTTTATCCTCCTCCTCCATTGTGCACACACGAAGTGTAGACAAAACAAACAGAAAAAAGGACTTTCATGGAACATTGATTTTTCCCCTGAAACAATGTAAATGAGAGGAAGAGGAGTGAGTGAGGAATGTGTACTCTCTCCACACACAAACACACGTACCAGCAGGTATTATTATTATTTGTTGTAACAATTTTCCAATTTGACAAACAAACAAATTTTCCACGCTCACCATGATATTCCGTATAAAGTGGGGAGGGAACTCAATTTGCTTTTTATTTAACCGTGCTCCACATCACATTTGACAATGAGGGAACGATTGACGCTGTATTGACTTGTCTAAATAAAAAAACTGCCTTTTTTGCTCCGACTGTAACGAACAGGGAAAATGATGTTCAGTACAACATGCACACACACACACAGGGTTGATGTTCAAATCTGTCAATTCGCATGAATGACTTTGAGATATCAACATTAAATTCCAATACTCCATTGTGAGTCCCAATCAAATTGTTTGTGTAAAATCGTTCAGATTAGAATATGGGGAATGGAACGGGGGTTTGTTATTGTGCGTGTGATAATAATTACACTTGTGTGTCTGTGGCTGGGGTGTTACACTCGGCATTATGAATATGAGGCTGGTAATGTGTGTGTGAAGTGACGTAAGAATGGAAATAACAATGAGTAGGATGTCCTGACGAGAGCTGCATCGGAAATTATGGGCTTGTTGTTGTGTTTACAGTAGTTTGTTGTGTGTCAGGGAAAAGAAAAAGGGAATTGGTGCATGAATGGCATGCACACACAAAAGTCAGACAAATGTTCCCCGGTTCGACTACTCTGTGCATAAGCCTCTCACTCACTTCTGATAAGAGAGAGATGTGGAATAATATTCGTGGGGAATGTCTGTGAGAGAGGATACGTTGGTATAGCACGGTGGGAGCAGAGAGTGGGGAAAAACTCAGGTGTGTTTTTGTGTGGATTGAAAGGGGCAGAGAGACGGAGGAGAGGAAGGCTGAGGGATGAATGAAGAGGTGCGAGGGGTGGGCCAGGTGAGCCAGAATGTCCAAGACATTCTCGGCTCTCATCCTCAGTTCTGTTCAGCTCCAGACGACGACGAAATGGAGGCGAATCACGCGGAGAGGGACTTGGCGGAGGACGCACAGTGGAAAAAAATACAACAGGTAAATCATTTATTCCTTCATATTTATTTATTTATTATTCCCCTTATTATTTCCACAATTTACTATTCTACTTCCATATCAAACAACCAACGGTTCTGTTCAAATCTTTAATCAAAATATTATTCTTCCAATATTCCCTGTCCACATTCTCTACAATATTTTTCAAAAAATAATAATCACATTCTTTTATACATATTCCTCAATTTTTTATTCCCCGCTCTCTATCTCTCTCTTTTGTGTGTGTGTGTGCACTCACTAGAACACGTTTACACGCTGGGCCAATGAACATCTGAAGACTGTGCAAAAAAATGTTGGAAATCTGGAAACGGATCGTAAGTGTAATTTGTCAGTGGTCGGAATATTGTGTGTGTGACATTTTATTCTTTATTCATGTCGCAGTGTCATTCTCTCATGTGTCTCTTCTTTTTTTTTGTCTCCTCCACCTCCAGTCTCGGATGGTCTCCGTCTGATTGCACTGATAGAAGTTCTATCCGGTATTGATTTTCTCCTGTACATTTATTTCCCAACTTCTTTGTAGAAATTGAACAGATTTTTCCCTTCGTCGTCTCAGTTATGGAGTGACTGAATCAACAAAGAATTTTCCCACTTCATTTATGAACACATTTTTACAACGTCCATAAATAATAATTGTGTGTCATTTTAATTTTGTCATTTCATAGGTAAAAGACTGCCGAAACACAATGGACGGCCAAATTTTAGGTTGCAAAATGAATTCAATATTTTTCATTTAAAATTACATGGACATGTGCAAATAGATGCTAATTGACTAGTGAAGAATGTAGTCGATTTTTTAATATTTGATAGAATGGCAAAAAGATGTTAAATTCTTTTTTCCCACAGATCACAAAAATTGGAGAATGTGAGCGTCGCTCTGAGATATCTTGAACACAATGAGAAGATCCTGATTGTCAATATAGGTAAAAAAAGTGCTCTTTTTTGTTCCATTTGTCTCAAAGTGTTGTGTATTTTGTGCGTGAGAAGCGGCCCACAATTTTGGAAAAAAGTGAATTGAAAATGAAATCCACCTGTGCAATTGTGACGAGTTCGCGTTGGATTCAGTGAATAATAAGATTTGTGGTTCTCCATTGTGGCCAGAGATAAAGTGAAGGAGAAAAAAGTTTGGGGGGAAGAATGATGATGGAACTGTGCTCATTATTCAAAATAATATCGAGAATTAATATTGACAGGTAAATGTCAATGGCAGGTCCATGTCATGGCCTGGATTAACCATTTTTCCTTGATTAGATTACCACGTTTTAACAATGAGTGAGTCCAATATTAATGTGAGCCGGTGAGTAGTTGTGGCCGTGCGTGTGTGTGTGTAGTTTGGAGCAAAAACAAATTCCTTTTGTTACTCCCACTCTCATCGTTGCTGAACTGCCTTAATTGGTACATGATGTCACTAAAAATGTATGCATTGGACTGATCCAAGAGTGGAGCTGTTTTTTCCTGTGATTCTCCTCTCCCTGTCTGCTTCTCTATGCATTTGTGTGGTAGCTGGGACTGTCTACACGAGTCTAGTATGATGTGTGTATTTTATAGTGAGTGCCAGTGTATCTCGACTATATCCTCGACGACTGATACAAGGCTTTACCTTCGTGAGCTGAGAGCATATGGAGGAGGATGGACTGGGGTATTAGACTTTAAAGGAGAATATTAAATTGTACGGTGCAGGTACATAAGTACAAGTCGACTCATAATACATAAATATTACTCTCAAATATACAAGCCTCAGGATTTTTCATTGCATTCCACTTTTACGAGCACACAGGCAGTCCCTCGGCTCAACCTAACCCCAGTCAGTCAGTGTGTGCAACATTTTCGCTTTTCAATTGTTGCTTTGCATTGTTACTCGCTCTCTTGCAACCACTTGCCTTCCGACAAAGTTCTATCTCATCCCCTCTGCATTCTTCTATTGATTTTGTCATCAAGTTTAAATCCCTGGAGCAATTTTGGTCGTACAGATACCACACACACAACATTTTCCCTCTCTCTGAGTAAATAATGTTAAGGTCAGTCAGACGGCAATGAATTCACAAAACAAAATTAGGGTTGTCGCACACACACAGATATCACACAAATTGTTTTTTGTACTCTTTATTCTCTTCACTGATAAAAAAGGTGGAAGGGAGACTTCCCCTGCGTATTTTCCTCTGAGTATCATGAATGCGGGATGAATGCAGATTAGGACATTCAGTAGTCAATTTCGTTTATGGGGGATTGTACAAAAGTGGATAATTTTGGCGAGATTGATTTGTGGACAGATGAGAATTTTGTTCCTTGAATGTCATGATGAAAGGAAACGCTGAGACATTGACAAATTCCGACTCCTGTGAATGACACTGATTTTTATTGGAAGGATCACAACTTTTATGATGATTTAATTGGCCATTATTTATGTTTTGCGTGTTGATGAAAAATTGTGCAGAGTCTCTCTCGTTGCCAACTTGAAAAAGTTGGGGGATGGATGATATAATAGATTTTTTTAGCAGAGAGAGAGAGGAAACTCCGGCCCATCTCCATCTTATATTTTATAATACATGGGATTTGCACGGACGTATGCACATTTTTTATCGCAAACACACACTCACTCCATTATGTACATACATGGTGCTTTGTCATGCAAAGTGTAAAATGGGTCTCTCTCTCCTCCTTGTATCTCTGTCTGTCTCTGAAAAATGTATGGAGTCAGCTTTTGACAATGTCCATGATGTACAAGATTGCATATGTAATTCCTCTGAGGACGCCACTCCATGTGTAGACGTGGACGGAGAGCGTACATAAGGAGAGTGTGTGTATATGCCATATGCAAATTATCACTAATGAATAATCGCTTTGCAAATCTGATATTAAGTATATTACACTGGCCGAGACCCAGGCACACACACGTGTATGTACGTACGTGGAGAGTCGTGTCTGTCATTCATAGAGTTGTACTCTGGAGGAAGGGAAGGAAAGACGAGTGTATTTGTCGCAGCCCACGGTGGGTAGCAGGCCACGGTGGGGCAGACCCACGGTGGCCTAGGCCACGGTGGACAGTCCACGGTGGGTACCTCCAACCACCATTTCCATTAGCACAAGGAACGATGAAACTTATCCCCGTGGCCACAGGGAGCTCAACAAGCATAAAAGTCACACTCCAAGAGCCAACGGTGCCTTGAAATATTGGTCCCATGTCCCAAGTTCTAAAGTCCACTGTTCTAATGAAAATATGTTCTAAAATATACAAAAGTTATTTTGTCCATTTTCATCACTTTCCATCAAATCATTTCTTCGAATAAAATTTATTTTGTTCCTATGTAGGTCTAGTAGGCAAGTTATCTGTTGTATCCTTAGACTGGCATTTCCCACTAACAAGCCTCTTTGATGTGTGTGTGTTACACACAATTGAGGCATTTGGTAAAACAAATGACTCTAACATTGCCCCAATAATCCTTTGCTAAAGCATGAAAAGCGGGCAAGGATTATTGGGGCAATGCTGGAGTCATCTGTTTTACCAAAGGCCTCAATTAGTGAAAGTTCTCAATATTTTTCTCAAAGTGTAAATTGAGTCTAACGTCAAGTCATATTCTTCAAAACAATTTTTTTAAAACTCAATTTTTAAATTAAAAGCTGCTTTACCAAAAGTCCATCATTTTCTGAAAATTGGCAACTCGTGAAATGTCAGAGAGAGGCCTCACAAGTTCAAAGTAGTAGAGTTCACAGTCAAGCTTATTCAGAAGGCTTCATTTTCAACTTCAATTTCGGACAGAACCAATAAGAAAGGTTTTGAAGAGAGGTTCTATGCAATTAATATTTTTAAAACTGAATTTTATAATTTTATTTTGATAACAAGCACACACACACTAAGTGAAAAACAGCAATTTAAAATTGTGACGAATTTTGTGTTTGGTTTTAAGAAATAATTATGATCATTCTGACGATGATCTTAAATCAAAACGAAGTCACATTGTATATTTTAAATACTTTTTTAAAAGTCTAAAAAAATATTCATTAGATTGAAAGGCACACACACACCCACAAATATGAAAGCACAATTAAAAATAGTGACTAATATAACTTTGACCTCTGAGACTCACCTCTTTCAACTTTTGGGAATTTTCGGATTTTGTCAAATTGATATTTACGAAAACGTGAAAATAGACCATTCTGCATTTAGTGGAAACTGCAAATGATCCGTCCTACCAACAGCCCGACGATATGTTTATGCAATCTGAATGGAAGATTTGAATGTGTAAAATAAAATATTATTTTTGACCAACTGTTTTTAAATGTGATTGAATTTGCAAATATTATTTCATGATTGCACGAATAAAAAGTTGGAAAGACTCTTGAATGTCACAAAGGTAGTTCATATTCCACTTTGTAATATTTCAAGGCACCGTTGGCTCTTGGAGTGTGACTTTTATGCTTGTTGAGCTCCCTGTGGCCACGGGGATAAGTTTCATCGTTCCTTGTGCTAATGGAAATGATGGTTGGAGGTACCCAGTAGTACCCACCGTGGACTGTCCACCGTGGCCTAGGTGCCCCACCGTGGGCTGCGACATATTTTCCACAAGATGGATATTTTGTAGGCACATTTTGCATTTCGTGTGACGGCTGGAGGGCATGAAGTGTGTTTGTGTGAGGGGCAGGCACATTTAATTGTGATTTGAGTTTTGTCACCATAAAAGGAAAAGAGAACACACTTGAAGCTCCAATCTGGGTGATCGTTTTTCCTTTCTCTCCTAAATTGACATGCATCTCCTAATCAGTTTCGTCTTTCATCTGACGGTTGGTCGAAATGGAGAGAGGAGGACACAGCACTAACGTACCCCATTCCATTGTACATCTTTAACGTCACTGGTGAGGCTGAGTGTTGGATTTTGGCAACATTCATCCCCTTTCTCTTCCCCTCTTTATTCTGTATGCTTGTATGTGTACACAGTTCCAAATATTTTGGACGAGGTGTACTCCTGCTAAAGTCATTTCAAGACTGACGGTCACACGATACACATAATAAATTTTTTTGTAAATAATGTAAGCCCTGTCTCAGCTCCCCCTCTCTTTGATGTCAAGTGAACGTCTTATCTGAAAGGAATCTTAAATAACAAGTTTGTGAACAAGGATTATTATTATACAGTCATCTTGTTAGTTGAGTTGTGAGAGGGATTGTTGTTGCCATTGTCATTCCTATGAAAATGTCTACAGCACAATTGCACAAGAGAAGAGGGGGGAAGGGAGGTGAAAAAGTTTCTTCATCCTCTCTCAGTTCAGCGGGTATTAATAATGATGGGACAATATGTAGTTCCTCCTCCTCTTCTTCATTCCTATCCATAGGGTGCTAATATCATCCAAGTTGTTAGCCTATTAAACTTTTTCTGTATTCTCTTTGTTTTTTTCTCTCTCCTTCTTCCAACTTTTTCCTCCTTGTTGTTATGAACGTTTTGAACTGTGAAGAGGCAAGGATGGCCCTTTTGTTTGGTGGCAGGCAGGGAAGAAACACAAGTTTTCCCATACCAAAACATGTTCGCTTTGGTTTTGGCATCAAATTGTGATTCTAGAATTAATCATTCCCATTATTATTGTGTCATTTATAGTTAGTCAGTGGACCATTCGTAATTTTGAGTTTTTTTCGAAAGATCTGAGTGAGTGTGTACAGGTCCATGTCATACAGTTTGAGGCTTGACAGGTAATTAATTTGAAGTGCTCCGTTCGAAAAGTAACAATTTAGTAACAAATGGATGAACAGGCTTTACTACTACTACACACAATTACGTGCTACTACGGGTGTGCGACCATATTTTACCGTTCCTTGGATTCCCCTTTACATTTTGTTGTTACCATCGACCAATTGACCAGTGGTCTTGTCTGGTACGGTGGTTACAAAAAGTAAATTTTATTTCTGAGGGGATAAAATGGGAAGTCAGTCTGTGTAAACAATCAACACTCTCTGTGTGCACAGACAAGTTAAAGCCCGTCTTTTCAGTCATTACATTGTGGATATTAGGTATCATTAGGTTAAGCTGTCAGGGAGAGACGTTTCACTTCTCCACAGTACAGCTAGCATGGCAGTAATGCATCAGCTTAAAAACGTCATTCTCCTTCACTCTGTCTCTCTCTCTGTCGAACCACTCCAAAAGAACATTTGATAATGAAAATCACTCAAAAAATGCTTTCTCCATTTTTCATCAACTATTGAGCCATTATGCAGTGGAAAAGTTTTAATGATATTTTAAACAACTTTTTGACTTTCCCAGAGATTCCATTTTCCCCCTTCCTTCAAAAGCTCCTCTTTCTCCCTTTCAACTTTTCCAATTTTCAATCTTTCTATTAATTGTCCCGTCCTTTCAACATGATTTGACTGCTCCAAGTCGGAGTCGTACACATCCACGTATAATGAATATTTGGAGTGAATGGTCCAAGTTGGACGAGATCAATGGCAGACTTCAGACAATTTACAAACTTCCACCTCAAATATTTTCCTTTCAAATATTCAATGGCTTCTCCCTGCACACAATAAAATACATTTTGTTGGTGTTATTGTGACTCTGAGATTATTATTTTTGAAAGATTTTTTTCTCTCTCTTTGCAACGTTCGTGGAATTGAATTCCCCTTGAGAGGATGGGAAGTGAAAGAATGCTTTTTCCTGGCTCTGATTCCTAGTTAAGGGAGGCTGGACGATGGGTTATTAAGGGTGTGCGGGGAATTGGTTGTTGTTCAGTTTCATGTACTGGGAAGGGAGGATGTGGAGAGAAATCTGGTTAGAATTTTACAGAGCATTCCTATTCCGCAGTCGTACTTCCATTATGGACCCTCTCACTCTAAAATAATAATTTTTTAAACAGCTCCTCTTTCCCTACGTACACTACACTTGTAAATCACTCTCGCCCTCTCCCTGCTCATGGTACCGGCGGTGAACTCTACCATCTTCCTCTCCAGAGTTTCCTCCTGGAATAGTAATTCTCCTTTCTCCTCCTTCATTGAATAAGGTCGATCGTCTCCAGTTACTTTGCGTATCAAAAGGAGTTTCCGACGTCCAGCAGCCATGCATGTTTATGCGTTGTGCTGAGGGTGCATCTGGTGAATCTTAACCATTCCCAGGTTCACGCTGACCTCATTATGAACCCCTTTCCATTTACGGGATAAGATACATTATGATGAGAGGGGGAGAGGGGGAACACAACAAGAGGAGAAGCAGAAGCAGCAGGACGTGTAGACAAGAGAGGGGGAAAGTGTTGGCCTGATAACGTGGAAATTTCTCATCGTTCAATCAATCACACCCGACCACACACGCACACATCATGTGCATACGGAGGCATGATCAAATTAGACTTTATTGTACTTTCATACCTCCAGACATTCTCTCCCTCTTGTATTATCCCATGTTTGTGTGAGGAGCGTTTAGGATAAATAAATTTCTGACAGTTAGAATGGACTGGGATGTCGAGACAGGGGATCCATATTTTGTGCATGGAAATGTTCCGTACAGGGTGCGTGTGTTTTTTATTATTTGTTGTGTGTGTGTACGGAGAGGGAGGGAGAGTGAGTGGAGCCATCAGGCTCAGGTTGTAGCATATTGGGTATAATATAAAGTTTATGATTTCTACTTACCGTAAAAGTTGCTGAGAGCTGAAAGCCATAAATCCCCTCCTCCACTAAAGTCTGAGTCTGTGGATAGCGTCTGTGTAGTTAAAAAAAGTCGGCGACTTATGTTCCATTCACGTTGTCCTTGACTCTGCTCCAGAATCCCTCGGCATTTGTATGTGTGTCCACGTCCTAAATGTTGAATTGTCATTTCAAGGGTTTTTCCGGGGCATGTGCCTCTCAAAAGTTGTAGACATGTCCAAATCTTTGAAGAACTAAGCCTTACTCCAAATATAAACAGTCGTAAGATAAAGTTGGGATTTTCTCCTCTACTCCTAAATTGAATGGAAGGATGATGAAGGATGTGGGCCGCTTCAAGTGTCATAAAATGCCTTCATGTTATACTATAATGAATTGTCCTGATTTTTTGTGAATAAACGCAGACTCCTCAGACATAGTTGACTGTAAATTGAAGCTAATCCTGGGTTTGATATGGAGACTCATTTTGCACTATTCCATTTCAATGCCCATGTGGGAGGGGGACGAGTACCCTCAGCAACAAGGGGACAAGGGACCCACTCCAAAGCAAAGGTACGTATCCAGCGTGACTCTCACTCTCATTCCATGAAAGAGATTGATGTTAATTGGCCCTCTCTCTCTTTAGATTACTCCACTGGGTCCAGAGTAAACTTCCAGGTTAGTCATCAACTAAATAGTCATTCTGTTTGTGGGTCATGCAATAAATTACAGGACGGACCAATTAACATTTTCTACACGTTTCTTCCCTCCCTCCAGATTTCGGCGTGACAAATTTCACATCAGACTGGAATGATGGTCGAGCAGTAGGAGCCCTTGTTGACGCTGTAGCTCCTGGTCAGTTGAGTCAATCAAGTTCATGACAATGTCAAGGTCGTCCAATAAATTCTTTACACATTTTAAAATTAAAGGTCTCTGTCCTGACTGGCCGGACTGGAACTCAAACGACGCTTTGCAAAATGCAACGGAGGCCATGGGATTGGCTGACGATTGGCTCAATGTTCCCCAGGTTTGCCTAGTCTTCCTACATTCATCATCTCAATTAAGTGAGTCAAGTATGGATATTTCAATGTCTCTCTTTTTGGCAGCTCATCAAACCAGAAGAAATTATCAATCCAAATGTGGATGAATTGTCCATGATGACGTATTTATCGCAGTATCCAAGTGCCAAATTAAAATCAGGAGCGCCCATCCGACAACGGACCAATCCAAATAGGTTACTCTCCTTCCACATTATTTATATGAGTCTCTTTTTTATAAACAAACACACGACCATTATAATAATTGATGAACACACCCGGAAAATATTGATTATTCTGTCCTGGACTGAGTTTGTAAAAGGAGAACAAGGAAACACACTCTAATGCATATTTCATGTCAAGTTTTACATCCTCTTTTCAATTTTTTGTGATTTTTGATGTCCTTTATCCTCGAATATGTGTATATGTGTGGCGTCTCTGAATGACATTTTTGTTGAAAATGACACACCATCAGTGTTCCACCTCCAAGGTAACTTTTCCCCTATCATCATCATCGATTTCGGTTTTTGCCTCCGTCCACTAAAACGCATGGAGTGGCCCACACTGACACCCTGCTCGAAAATTGTACTAAAACGCAATTCATTATTTTGTGACCACGT
>WJFB01001436.1:0-31492 GCA_009870185.1 Pygmarrhopalites habei | reverse complement strand
TTCACATCTCCTGCCCTCAACATTAGGTAAACAGTGACTGTAATCCACAAATTAAAAAATTAATTTAAAATCAAAATTACAAAACAATACATTCAGGAGTGAAAAGCTCTTACCATTGTCCTGTTTTGAGGTCACAAAGAGGAGAGTCTGCACCATCTCGATGACATCCACAATCTTTAAAAATGTTCCAAATGATTAAAATCCTACAATAATAACGGATGTGTCCAAATAAATTGTTATATTTAATTTACGTGTGCAGCCTGAGTATCCAAAGCCAAAGTGAAGGGTTTCACACTTGTTGCAAAATCGTCCATCTGTAATTGAAAATTTAGAAAATTAAAGGAATCAATCAAGTCTTAAAGTCTATGATTTTTCAGTTATGAAGAAAAAACTGACCAATTCCCGGTTTACACGGACATTGTCCACTCGTCTGATTACAAATGCGAGAACTTGACCCGAGACTATTACAGTCACATGACGGACAACCTTCTGCTGGATTCCCATGTCCAGCCTACATATAAAATAGGCATTTTAAATCTGTTAAATTGGAAATTGGGTCTTTAAAATATATAAAGCAAACTTACAATACAGCGATCACAGTGTAAACCCTCAAAAAATTGTCTGCAGTAACATTGTCCAGTTTCAGCCTCACAATTGACATTCAAAGTTCCTTCTTCTTGACAGTTACAAACTAACCAAAAAATAATTATTGGAAATCTTGTCCATCATTAAATGTCCCATAAATTATCATAAGAGTATTCAAGGTGCTTACGAGTACAAGTTCCATTGAGACGATGGTACCCAACCAGACACTCGTCACAATTCCAACCCACTGTGTATTTTGGACAGACTAAGCACTCTCCAGTTAAATGATCACAAATGTTAGCACCAGAAATGGCCGAATTAAAGTTGTTACAATTACATGGCTTGCAAGTGTCACCCACTTGAGTTGGATTCCCATAATATCCATTTGCACATCTAAATTTAATTATTCACTGTTTGAAAACTCATTTTCATATTATGCATTTGATATTAAATTATTCCATACCTTTCACAAAAAGGTCCTTCGTAAGCCTCGGGGCCTAGTTTTGGAATCACAAATCACATCAGACCAATTCTGACACGTTTTCTAAGAAAACTTTTCTTCAAAAAAATCAAAAAGTTGACTTACACTGAGAACAAACATAGCTGTTTCCACTGATGGTGCAAGTAGGGCTAAAATTATTTGATGGAGTTGATAAAGGACATTCACATGGTTTGCAAGCATGAATTGATACCGTTGTCGCATCACCTGGAAACCAATAAGAAAGTTTTAAACCAATTTACAAATATAGGTTTTATATTACTAACCATAAAATCCATCCTGACACAAATGACACCTTGACCCCGTTGTATTATGGTCACAAGTCTAGAAAATTTCCCAGAAATAAAACACTTTAATCCCTTAGAAAAATGTGCATGGGATTCCAATGATGAGAACATTTTAAGTGAGATTCTTACAAAACAATTTCCTTCCAAATCACAAGAAGGGGAATGTCCATTGCAGTCACATTTGATACACTCATTCAACCATGGATCCTTACTGCTTTTCCGGTAAGAATAAGCACAATTTTCACAGGAACTTCCGGAATAACCTAACAAATTCAAATCAAATTAGTGAAAGGCAACTTTCACTCTCTCCTTGTTCCGACTTACCAGGAGGACAAGAACAGACCTCCACTGACGAAGCAACTTTGTCTCCAGCCAATTGAGGATGTTGATTTGGATTAGCTGTCTCCACACTGACTGAGTGGAGCATCCCTTCAATTTGGTCCGTATGGAATTTGGCACGTAAAAGTAGTCTTTTGATATCTGACAAACCTTCCATTACATCATATCTTGTACATGGCGTCCCTTGATGACCTCCCGTGACCACTCTACCAGAATCAGTACAATTTAATAAAAATTCTGCTTCGAAATTTTCACAACCAAAGTAAATTTACCTTTGAATCACATTGTTGTCCACATCCGGAAGGACAAAACAATTTTGCTCATTTAATTTGACTTCAATTGTGGCATTATTTCCTTCGTAGAATCGATGACTGAATGCCAACATGGAATTTGTACTCTGTTTCACCAAAAATATAAAATAATCCCTTAAATCACAATTAATAGCTCTGGAAATAATTGGATGAGTAATTTTGACAAACCTGAATAATGACATCAAATTCTGGAATAGGGCGGCCACTTGTGTCCCCTCTATTTCAAATTATGTAAAAAGTATTGAATAAAAAGAGCAGGGAGCATTTTGTACAATTTTTTAAAAATAACTGACCTTGCTTGAACCCACGAAACGTGGAACAAGACACTGAGCCCATAAGAATGAATGTGTTTCCCGGAGAAAGCTTCACCGACTGTCCAGTAGTAATTACTGAACGATGCAAATTCTTCATTTGCCACATGATGTACTCCACTGAAAAAATTATAATTTAGTCTCTTTATATCAGATGCTTTCTCCACTGGTGAAAGTAATACAATGAACTGTTTGGAAAATACGCAAGTTGAAGAGCTGGAATAACTTTAGTCCCATGTAAATCTGTCACCATCCAACCTTCCACTTTGGTGACCTATTAAAAAACAACTCTCACATTTAAAATGTTGACTTTTTTACGTGTAAAAACGGATGTCTCTTGTCCCTATACAATATGTAGTTAACTTACCTGCAGGACAGCAAAATTTGAGGAAATACATTGTGTTGCAACCCCGTTACAGAAACACTGGCTACACCCTTCTGGATTATTTTTATCCAGGTTGAAGAAGCCCTTATAAATTCAAATACCTTTGAGTCAAATAAATCTTAACCTTTTTAAACCAATGGACAGTCAGGAAATACCTTCTTGCATGCATTGCAAAAAGTCCCTTCAACGTTTTCCTATATAATTAATATGAGATATGATTTTCAATATCATCCTTCTTTGACTCCAACATCCAAATTACTACAATTAAAAAAACTAGAAAAACGTACTTTGCACACGCAGTCTCCATCACAGTTTAAATTGACGATGCCAGCCAAGTTACAGGGACAAGGTTCACAGTTTGGAAAACCCTTATAGCCTAAGGCACAGCGGTCACAGTTCCGACCACCAAATTCTTTCTTTGGAAATATAACAGAAAATTTCGCATGTCAAAATTGATAAGTGAAAAAATCTAATACATTTTTAAATACACCAAATTAAAATAGAAAGAAACACATTTTCAAAACAAGTATTTATGAGAGTTTAATTTGACATTTGATGGATCCTTTAGAGGTTCCTTATACCTTGCAAATGCAGTCCCCTGGATTCTAGAACCCAAAAATAAATATCAGTAGTGTTCGTCTTTTCATACGGGAAAGCGAAAGAAGAGTTAAAGTGAGTTAATCACACCTTGTTCAGCGACAAAGCTTCATTCTCACTCGGGACACAGTACCCCAAACTACCCAAGGAACAATTACACTTGACACACGGTACAGGATCGTAAAGGGACACCCCTTTGGGCCGATAAAAACCTTCCAACAAACACACACACATTTTTCTCATCTTGCGTCCAACATAAATAACCCCAACTTAACGTATGTTGTGTATAATGTATCTCAACTTACCCTCCACACATTTTTCACAATTGTAACCGGTTGTATGTTGCTGGAACCGAAACAAAATGTACACACGCACATAAAAATATTATTGTTATTACTTAATACTCCATACATTACAAGCCATAACATAGCAATCCTTTGTACAAAACTCCTGGACCACCACCTTCACATAAATTCTATTCTCATTAAAAATGAGGAAGACTACCAACCTTGCAATCCAGACAAACTCCACCACCATCGAAAGTACCGAAAGTATTAATAGATAATTTCTTCTCATGGATAACCGGGTCGTAAACCTGGAATAAAGTACGTTATCCTTACAATCATTACAACAGGTGTGTTGAATTAATGCTAATTAATTGATTTGGACAAGAGAAAAAATTACACAAGAGTTTGCATGACCATGACATTGACACTCTTCACAAGCCGCACTGTCAGTAGAATTTCCAGGACCCCATTCATACTGATTGAAGAGTGGACAACACACGTCACAATTGTCCCCACAAGTATTATGTTGGCACATACATTTGGCCGTCTACAAAAAGACCCGTCAGTTATGTAATTTCAATTTGCAAAGTCAATACAGTCAATTACAATTACTATTTTTTAGTCTAATTACAGGTGAGCCATCATCTTCACTCGTGACACACTCCTTCGCATGCCCAAAACATACACAAGTCCCTCCAATAGCAATATCTTTAATAGAATAAAAGTATCTTCGCATGACAGTCGTGTCCCAAGTCCTACTCCCCATATTCATCAATTCTCCATGGAGAGTCCGGATTTTTTGGAGTCGGAGTCGAATGAATCGGGCCATCGTAAACTTTGTGAGTTTCTCTGACATACTCTCCGCTCCAGGTCTCCCATTAACCAGGGAAGCATGTATCTGAAAGGTTTATTTTACATGGAGAGATAAGTAAAAATGGTGTGTATGAGACGTTAAATAGGAACATTAATTATGGCCCAACTATTCCCTTCGTGAACTTCCCCTCATCAATCACTCGGGTTTTTTTCTAAATGCAAATGGATTTTGTGTAAGCTGACATAACGAGACGTTGAAGGAGTACAACAACAACAAGAGAGAAAGAGAGAGAGAGAGAGAAAGGAAGATAATGAATCACACACACATGGACCATTCCAAATCCACTGAATTAAAATTGAAATTAATAGGGCGTGTATTGTTTGTAACGCGATCATCCTTTTCTCACCTCTCCGCCCTCAAATGGAGTGATCTTCGAGTAGAATGAGGTGCAAATGACCTCATCATCCTCAGTGTAAGAGGGTTTCCCTGGTTTTGCCACGATCCCATACCGCTGCCAACATTCGTCATCACTGTTAAATTATTTTTTTTGGTGTGTAAAAAATCTTGTTAATTATCATGTGAGGTAAAAAGTTTGTCTTTCCCTACTCTGTACTCTTATATACTTATACGTATTTGTACTAACCTCATTGCAAAGTATTGCCAAGGCTGATAGTCAATCCCATCCTTTGACTTTTCCAGGATCCAGTTACCGGGGCGTGGAGAGTTTGCCGCTTTGATGATGATGTATGCAACTTGATACACCTGTAATGGAAAGAAGGGGAAAAAATAATGAAGATATCGTGAATCCTGACGACATACACAATTCCCCCATTTCATACATAAGTATACAAAGAAAATGATGTGTGTGTATAAAATCCAAGATGGAAAATATCCCTCCGGAATTAAAAAGGAAGATTTTCGGACTAGAGGAAATTATATACCAGGGGTACATTTGTCATGTGATTCATATCAGAGATGTGTCTGTAATCACAGGTATCTCTCGTCTAAATATGACACCCTTTCATTACACCTTTCCATTGAACCATGTATTAAATTTGAAAATCATTTTGAACAATCTCTTCTCCATAATAGTGTAAAGTTTACAAGGTACTTAGATACAAAAAGAGACAAGGAATACAAGCATTGAATTTTCTATAATTTGAACTTGTAACTTACTATTTGTTATTTTAATCAAATTGAAGGGAAAAAAAGTTTACTCTGTACCCTAACACAAATTATACTGTGCACACACACACACAGTTGGAAGGGGTAAAATAATTTATGTAAACTAAATATTATCAAATATCACATTCCATTATTTGTTTACTTTGTCAAGACCCTTCACATTCTAAGGTACTTTAACAGAACATGAGAGTCAAGTACACTGCATACATGTATGGATAGAAAATTCTTGTCATTCAATTCTACAACACTTTACATTGAATACACACACGCAAGCACACACATGGTCAGCTGTGAGTAAGTATTAAAAGATTTATCACACTCACATTAACTTTTCGATTGGCTTGAATAAAAGCTCCACTAAAAGTCCAGAGTGAATGATTCAATCTCAAATACCATGAATGAGCTATCAGCATATTGAGCACTCAACTTAAGAGCAGTACTTAAGACTTTCATAATCTCAAACAACCCCCGACATTCTAAGTCCAAGTCAAGTTTAAAATGACAACATACACAGTTTACACAGTCAATGACTTTTCTGTCACCTACTCAATCCTCTCTTCTCCCTCCGTCAATCTAAATCTACTTGAAAATGACGTTTATACTCACAGCTTAGTACACTGTCAAAATAAACACCTACTACTGTATGTGTTTACTCATGATGCAAAATAATGTTTACTATTTTATTTTAGGGAAAATTAATCTTGTACCTTTCTGAGATCAATTGTGATTGTTATCCATTCATACTGCCGACCCTGTACGAGTGTGGGACTCTGCCACCATCGATTAGATTCGTCAATGGCATACCTTTGAGTACAATTGTATTTCTTAATTATAAAATTAATCTAGAATAGTACCGATATAATAATGAACAATATTTAAGGTTGTACGTGATTGGATGTCGCTTCTTCTTGTCCTACAATAATAATAATAAATAAAATAATTTACAAAACTTAAATCTATCTCTTTGTAAAGTAATTCACATTGAATGTTATTTGCCAACACCAACTATTAAGAACATACAGACTTTCCTACGTCTACTATCTATCTACAAACACACAAATTTGAATTTACAGGACTAACAGATGAGCAAACATCACAATGTGATGTTTGACGTTGATGAACATGTTCCACTAATTTACAAAATGTCTCAACCTGCAATTTTGAAAAATTAATTAGTTATTAAAATCAAAAAGTACTCATTTAAAGAGAAAAATGGAAAGACAAAAAATTATGACATACTCCGTCCTGACCACACGTCCCATTTGCCCTCACATAAGCATGTCTGGCCAGATTGAAAACCGGCGGAGCCAAACCAACATCTGACCCATTCCCAGTCCCCTTGAGTCCCCAAACTTCTTCTGAAGATGAGTCATCCGCTTGATATCCTACTTGAAAACAGTAGCATTATCCAAACACTCTTTTAAAAATACGAATGGATATATCCAATACTAATAATAAGGTGACTAGGACATTGTATGGTGTGCAGCATTAAGACAAGAGAGGTTGTCACACACCCTGAAGGGACAGAACCATGGAATATATTCAAAAAAAGTGAAAGCGAAATAACTCACTGGAATGAACAAGAGCACATGGCCAAGAGATGATCAAACAGAAGAAGAGTGTGAAGGGCCAGGGAGACTTCTCACTTAGACTTCTATCTCCTCTCCACCTCCTCTGATCCATCATTTTTTTCACATTAGTCTTTCGTCTTTTTACGATGATCCTTTCATCATCCTCTCCTTTCATCTTCTATATTGTTGTTGTTAGGATTCTCCATCCATGTATTATTGTATGTATTTATGTATGTATTTATGCATGTAGGTTTGGTCGGTTTGGATCCGTAGTGTGAAATATCACTTTCAATCACCTTTTGCCCCTTCCCATTTTAATAATAAGAGGTAAGGGGAACATTAATGCGTGAGCATATCTCCATTTGTCTCTCTCCCTAGACTCTTCAAATTTTACATGGTTTTAAACAGACTGGAGAAGAAATTCAAATTTTAATATCCTTCCTCCTTCCCTTTTGTCCCACAATTATAAATGCACTGAAACTGAACTCTGAAAGGCACTCACACTCACACTACACTATCAATGCTGTCAAGTCTCCAATTTTCTATCCACTACACCTTCACGTGTTTGCTTTGTTGTTGTTGTTCTTCTAGGATGATCCATTGGCTTGTCATCAATAGGGCATTTTTAAATTGTTCAGTTTTTTCACACTGGCACAATGACCACCACTTTGAACTTTTAATCTTGTGATGACTGATTATTTTGAATTTTCCATTTCAATAACATTAATAATTTTCAGTAATAAACACTACCACTTGAGTCATAACAGACACACACTTCATCCCTTCATATTATAAATACTCGGAATTTACGACTCCATCGTCGTTTGACCCGACTCGACTTTAACAGCTAAGAAATTAAATCAGAGAATACATCAAATTAAAATTTATATTCCCAACAGACCCACACAGGAAGAGGAACTCTTCCGTACATATCACGATGTGTTAAAAACTGTTTTTTACAGTATTTCCAATTCATAATTGAGTACACACTACATATAAATATATATCAAGCGTGCGAGTATATTAAGCATGTGTAAAATTTTTTTCAAAACAAATATAAATGTGAGGATAATGGTCCTCAGAAAAAACATTTTTGCATCACTGACTCGAGATACATCATCAACTTTTAATGGCAGTGAAATTGATTAATTGTAAGTGCTTTTCTACAATTCTCATCTTTATTTCTTATCATACCAAGGGGAATGGAATGAAGTGTAATTGAGGTCATTTCATTCAAGTAGAAAGAAAATGTCACAAACTTTGTTGACTTTAGTCCTCCCATTAAAACTAATTAAAGAATATTCACCCCTACTGTCAAAACAACTGTGTGTGTCAAGTGACTGGACTCTCAAGTCTTAAAAAAAATTGCAGCAGAAAAGGGAAGGACAACGACAAGAATAAGAAAATGTCAGTGTGAATTCCGTGTCTGTGTAATTTATCACTCTCAGATTCATTGCACGCTTGTTAACGTTGTCAGTTTTTTTGTTGGCAAAGTAAAATGCATTTCAAATTATGCTAATGAGTTGGAAGCACTTGCCTGGCTTTCGGCAAAATACCTTCAAGCGTCTGTCATTTTTATTATGAAAACTGCTAATTGGTCAGACTTCAACATTTTCCTCCACGAATGAGTCGTAACCATAATTTAATTGTACACTAGAGAAAGAAAGAGTTGTTCAAAAATTCTTCACATTTTTGTCCAGCAAGATTCTCAAGGAGAGATTGATTCTTGAAATTTATGGACGAAAGAAAATACAAGACTGTCAACTGTGAATGTTAATAAATCACTGCTTTTTGATACACTATTGATTGTGTAGTCCTTAATTCAATAATACAAAAAGTATTACATACACAAAGATGTGTGTAATCTAAGTTTGAGGATCAGCATTCATAAATAAGAATAAAGGCTTATCAAACAATTGAGCAAAGAAACATGTTCCTTCCGGCCTTTACCGCACCTACAAAAATTTCATCTCTCTTTCAAACTTTTGTTGTTGTATCTAACATGTACATGGTACTATTATGAATCTATTAACGTCCCCTCAATTATTTTGATGCGTTCATGAATTAACAAGCTCTATTTCTTATCCTGTCTATCAATAACCCATAAGTTTTGCCACACGTTTAGAAACAGGATCAAAAGTGAACTGAATAGTTACTGCTCATTCAGAAACTGGAAACATGTTTTTTTTGTACTGAGTCAAAAAATGCAAAAAGTCAGTTACTACTCACTAGAGATTCATTAAATTTGGTAATGTAACAGTCCCGACAACGAAATAAAGTACGAATCTGTGGATGAGCTTGATTTAAATTACAAATATTTAACTAGAGCATCGAATTTCTTGACTCTTACTTTACTTGTACTAGGTACCACACAGAATGTGGCCCACACACTGCATTTCATGTCTAGCAATAAATAATTGGGGTTGTACAGTGTACAAGGAGTCAATCACCCGGCTCCATGGACCTACAACGAATGAGATCATACTGAGTATAATAATAATAATAATCCTCCACAGGAAAAAAACGTGCCTTACCATATGAGGTTTATCACACACAAAGAAGACTTTCATCCATAGAGAGAGAGAGAGAGAGATTATTTTTCACACTTACAACATAAAGTACTACTTACTCACTTGAAAAGATCAATGTGCTCAGAGCATTAGACACAAACTATGATGTAAAGGTGTACCACTACGTAAATGTACAGTCCATCAATGTCAATATTAATCACGGAGGAGTTTTCCCTACTTTAGTATATTGTGCTGAGTCACTATACAATAAATTCAACTTCAATTGGTCATCGTCACATCACTTTATGACCTATGACACACTGAAGATTCGTCGAAATCCGAAAAACAGCGTTGTAATTCAATCCGTGTGTACAAATTACACTGAAACAAATCCGAGTCTTGGAATAATGAACTGGAGATTCTTCACTGTCCAGATTTTTTAGACTGGTTTTGTGCTCGTACAAAAAAAATTATACTGGAACATACAAACACGACGCACGAGCTCACAGTAGGGAAAATCAAGATTTTGATTTCACTTTCAAATACAGATAGACAACACAAGTATTATTATTCTTGTTACACAGTGATGCACCTGTAAATTCTACAAGTTTACAGGTTGTCAAGATCAAGTTATCGAGTAGATGATGATGAAAAGGAAGAGGATGTCAAAGAAGAAGACGGATGAAACGTGGAAAACACACACACACTAGCAGCAACACCACTGCGACACTGACTTTCAATTTGAACCTCAGACAGTTTTTTCTTATTTTTTTGGACCATCAGTTTTCCATGTCGTCACTCTCACTCTACCAAGTTGGAACTAAAGTTGAGTCTGAGAGAGAGAGTCTCAGCTAAATATTTCTTTTCTTCTGGGTTTCAGGCCTCCTTCCCTTTTCTTTTTGTGAGGGGCTTTGTTGTTGTGTGTGTGTGTCGGCAACTTTTCTTCAGTTAACAATGAGTCTTTGGACAGAACACCTCTCTCACTATATATATTTCACGGTCAAACAACATGTTGTGTATTCCGTGTCCAGGGACTTGTCTACTCCTCTGTTAAGTACTTCCATGAAATAACATTGTGGAGGGAATTCCTCTGGTATTTTCTTTACCTGTGAAGCATATCTAAATAAATACACCCACAAAAGTACCATTAATACATTAATACTGTAAATATTATAACATGTGTGTGTACCTATGTACTTTTCACTTAATAATATTAAACCGTTCTGTCAACTCACCCTTTCTGTTTACTTGCACATTTATTTGTAAATAAATACTCAACGGAACATCCTGTAATTACGATACAAGATATGGATTAATTAGCTTTCGGATCAAAGTTCATGTACAAATATTTAACATTTGTTTTTAAGAATGAGAGTGAAAAAGCCCTTACCTGGAAAATTGTATTATTATGTCTTTCGTCATTTTTGGCTACAAAAAGAAGTTGACAAATGATGTTCTGTTGATGACTTCATTCGCGATGTGCTGTGGTTTGCAGTTTTCACTGTATTAACACTGTAATTAAAATAAATTGAGAAATTCACAAGCCGGCAAGAATCAGCTGTTCCTCCATCTTAGACGGTCCAACAAGCACTGACTTTGACTGTCAAAGTATTTGCTCAGTACGCAAAGATCGTTATATCCTTGATTTTTTAAAAGCAATGTACGAAAAGCTGGTGAAAAAAGTCCCGAGTGTTTCATTTTTTCGTAGGCCAAGATGGAGGAGGAAGAGGAAATGGAGGTGGACGAGGGTCAACTAGTGTTCGTAGTACAAGAAGACGGGAGTTTGATTCCTTTAGATAGCAACTGTGTTGAATTTGAAGAACAAGAGGTTATTGACAGTAGTCAAGATGAAGTGAGTGTTCATTTATTACAAATTGATATGAATACATCAACATGCTCTCAGAAATGTCCTAATACGGGTCAACATCTGTGTCAGGTGTGCGGAAAAGTGTTTTCACTAAAACAATATTTGACTGCACATTTAAAAACACACAATCAGAAAAAAGATTTTCGTTGCTATGCAGTCGATTGTGGTTACATGTGTCCTACTATTGCTAACTTCAAGACGCATTTTGATAAGAACCACAAGTTGCCAGCAGGAAAAAAGTATCAAGCTGGACTTCAATATGATTTCGACAGAGCAAGAGTAGAAGCCCATAAATGTTAAGCACAACAACAACCATCGACCTCAACTTCTATTACTAATACTTCTAATGAAAATAAAACTTCTTCTAATGATAATGTCAAAAAATACAAATGCACCAAAGGCTGTGACAAAGAATTTACTAGTGCTCGTGCCAGAACCAGTCACCATAAGACCCATTCACAAACTCGTCCTTTTGGTTGCGACTACCGTTCCTGGGAAGCTGCACAAATGGGTGCACACTACAAACGCAGTCACAAAACTGCTATGTTTCAGAAGGATAAATGTCGACAAGTAGAACCTCCAGCTACTAATACTACATATGACTGTGACCATTGTCATCAAAAATACAAGTTTTATTATCTTTTGACCTGTCATCTCGCCGCTCATAATCTTCATTCTTGTTCTATTTGTGGTAAGACGTTTATGTCAAAGCAGTCTGCCACTGACCATGAGGCAAATCATCGAGGAGAGAAAAATTACAAGTGTAATTTTGTATCAGAGGTTGGAGTTCACTGCCCACTCACTTTCGCGACCCGATCTCTTCTTTGTCTTCACAAAAATAAAATTCACCGTGGGGTCAAATATACTTGTACCGTCTGTCAAAAATCATTTTCAACACGCTCAATTTTAAAGAACCACCATCGAGTCCATGTCAATTACCTTCCTCAAAACGGTTCTTCACGCGGTCGTACTTCATTCAAAAATCATCCTATAGTACACATTAAATTGCATCGTCGACAAACCTGTGGAAATACGGCAGCAGTATCTAATGGTCGCACACGAGTTGGAATGAAACAATTACCAGTAAGTTTTGTTGTCCCGTGAATGCATTAAAATGGTGCAATAATTTATGCCAAATTTGTATTGTATTCAGAATTTTTTTAAAAAATTAGCCTCAACAAGACGAAAAAATCCGGAAAATGAGAAAAAAGTGTACCCAGTTTATAAAGTCCAGAAAAAATGAGGAGGCACCGCAGAATGGTGGTAAATATAATAATTGCATTTAAATAAAATGTAGTACAATTGTATATGACGACAATGAATAATATTATGATATACCTTTGTTTCTTTCTTTTAGTTTCAGTTCGGTTACTTGTATGGCCATGTAATCATGAAATTGAGATTGAAGAAGAAGAAACCGAGACTGGTGGTGTTGTTGTTGGGACTCAAACTAAATGCTCAAAACTTGCTTTTTGTTGGACAACCTATCCCATTGCACAAATGAGACTTCGTGCTTTATACCAGGCCATGTTAGGTCTCACAGGATGTATTTCAATTAATCATCATTTGGATGATGTAAGTTTGCAGAATTTAAGTGTCATTCTTATGTCCTTTTCATCCTTCAATTGTATTGTTCACAGCTATAAACTCCGTATTATTGATTCCATTTGTAGGAACATGACATGGACATAGAAGGAGCTCATTTCATTTTGACTTGTGAGGACAAAATAATTGTTGGAGCCGTGAAAAGATTGTTCACACAATTTGTGAAAAAGGAGCATTTGACCCATGTTGCCAAATCATTTCCACTCTTCGAATTTGAGGAAAGTGTATATGAAGAAGTGGCGAGAATCATCTGGACATTTGACTTGTCTTGGGAAACACAGCAAGAAATTTTTGAAAGAATTGTTGGTCACATGAATATAAGAGTCCCTCGTTACCGTCAACTTTGTAGGAACCTTCGTCCTATTATTTTCCGCAATGGAATGGTAAGACACAAATTTTGAATCAAATAAGAGTACATTAATTCGTTTGTCCTTGTTCTTTCTCATACTACAAGTATTCATCTTTGCTTTCAGTTTTCCTACCGGGTACCAGTTCCTCCTCCTCGTCATTCTACTCATAGACTTAATTTAAATATGAATTTTTTGATGTGAACAAGTTTATATATGTCCCTGTACATTCAATGTACGCCAACTTTGAGACTCTCAAATTGAGAATGGTTGAAAGTAAAATTGATGTTTAACAGCAATTAAAGTTCAACCTAGTAACTAAGTACCACCTTTGGTTAGACTCGTGTGGAATTGTAATTATAATCCTACACACTGTCATGTCCTATTCAATCCCCTTTGAATCCAATGTCTACAGTGCGTATTCACTGAGCTATTAAAAACTGCAATTTTACACAAACTACAAGACGGACTATTTAAGTAAGTAAATAACCTGTATGAAGTAATTATGAGTCCAGAATATTAATTATTACTATAAAAAATATTCCCTGTCTCATCTCTATTTAATACACTGACGACTTGTCAGTGTATTAAATAGAGAAGGGACAACAAAGGACCTGAAACTTCTTCTTCTCTTTATATTGTTGAACTGTCCATGTTTTCTTCACATATGATGAATGAATTTTATGATCGTGACTACTTTAGTTAGTTACATGATGGTAGTCAAAAATAATAAAGGAGAAATGTAAGGAGTGACATTGATGTGAATGGACAGGAACAAAAAAAATGAAAGATGATCTTACTCTCAAGAGATGTGATATCAATTTTGATTATCAAAATTATAAAGATTGAGGACGTTATCATTTTGACTCGTCTCATGTGGGTATTTGACATAGTTTAAAATTAATTCAAAAAATTAATTTCCAATCAAAGTAGTTCCTATTTCTTATAATATTTAATATATGGAACTCTGTTTTCATCTTCAGCCTCTCGTTACCCCCACCAGTCAAAGAGTTTTACTTTTATTACAACAATGGTCGTTAAGTATAATAATCATCAGAATATTTAGTATGTGGAGTGAAGGTGTCAGAAGAGGAAGAATAATTTATTTATGCATAGTAGATTCGGGTCCACATAGGCGTTGTCTCTTTTTTTAACTACTACGAAGGTTTAGTACAACAACAACAACCTTTTTACAACCATAATATTATATTACACTCTAAACTATTATGTATAGTGACACTCATATACTTACATATTAGTACAACATATTTTTTACAAGCCCCATTCCCCATGAAATTAAAAATTACCGACACACACAGACAAATCTCATTTTTGGTCAGAGAGACTGTGAGTGTCAGGGTGTTAACTTTGCAAGTCGATATATTGTGACTCACCGAACTTTGTTCCATCATAAAAAATTCACACACACAGACAATAATAATGGGAATGACTGCATACAAATAATAAATTCAGATGCCCACATTATAAACGCATATAATAGGATTGTCCAAAATGGATCAGTAATAACAATAAACACACAATGTCATCCCAATTTTTTCCAATCAGTCTTCCAACTAATTAGCTAAAGGAAGAAAAGAGGTAGTCTTCCTTTTAATGTACTTTTTTGACTGGTGGAAGGAAACACCCGAGTATGAAAAATAATAAAGGTACTCAATTTAGCACGTCAAAGTCAAAAGGGGGAGAGAGAAACGAGAAGTTGATGGCTACTTACTGCTGTCTCATGATTATTATGTAAGTATGGAAATGTGTGAATGTGACAACCAAAATAAATCACTTGCCCTTGACTCTTGAAACCGGTAAGTGAGAGAGATGGACGACTTGAGATTTTTCTCAAGTGTCAAATCCACAATTTGGTCAAGAGTGAAAAATCATGATAAAACTTCCTACACAGGTAAAAGAATGTGACTACTACCAAAAAAATTCTTTTTCTGCCATGTCCGACTCTTGAGAAATGAAGAACCAGTGACAATTTTTTGAGCAGAAATACAAATTGTGTTTTTGTCAAAATTTACTCAAGTCATGTTACACTACAACGCCGCTTGACATATTTTCAGATTTTCTTCATCGCTACAGCGTAAAGCATATTTCGTATGAAGCGTAAACGGCGTCAAAGTTTAACAGTGTCAATGTTTATTGAAAATAATTAATCAATTAACTTCATATTAACTTGTCTGTGAACTATTGACCTGACCTTCCAGGCACTTGTGGCTATCGCCAGAAAACCAAAAAATTGTTAAAAATAATATTTCCTAAAGTTTTTATCCTATATAAAGTAAAGACATTACAGGCGGAGGAGAGTAAGGTTATAAAAATGGACACGTGTGTATTGTTAAGGTGAACACATGATGCTCTTATAATAATAAAGACTGCTGGAAAAAATGGACAGTTAATTACACACTTGGTTAATTAAGACAGCCCTTCATGGTATGAAAATGACTCAGCTGGTTTTTGTGCCAAGAAACCTTTTTTAGAATTGTGTGTCCTCATTATTACTCCTCAAGAAATTTGACTGGAAGCGAAAGTGAGAGTGTTCTCATGAAGTAGAGAATAAAACTGGAAGAGATACAATATCCATGAATACACACACATGTGCGTGTGTTTAAAGGGGTTATTTTATGGAACAGGTGTATCCCTATTTTTTTGTCTCAATCAATCGTTCAATTTTTTTATCCTTCTCTTCATCTGTGGATGAGAGAGTGAGCACAGTTTTTATTTTCTCTCTCTAGGTCGTCTTTGAGGTAACCCGAATCCTGGACAGCTACTATTTCATAAAAGTTTGAACATATCCATTCTTAATTCTGTTCTTCCTCGAAAAAACTGGGGAGAACTGGCATGAAAAAATAAAAAATAAAAATATAAAATCAATTTATGTGAAATTCACATTGCAGATCATTTATATATAATTTCGCCCAGTTTAGCATATCATCCAGAGAAATTATTTGCACAAAATTTAATCCGAGTTATTTCAACGCCACTCACAACTTTTCACCGGACCAAGCACGCACTGACCAAAAGTTGCGTCCTCTTTGTTTGACGTAGAGGAGTTATTTTTTCGATTATTTTTCGATTCTTTATTATTAGATGAATTCCTCTATGAATTCCAGTTAGCTAATCATTTACGTACAATAAGAAATTCGTCTTCCTAGTTAACTAGTTGAGATTCATGTATTCCCTTCAAGGTCTTTTAAAAAATCCCAGAAAGTCCCCTCCCCTTAAAACAAATCACACTATAAATAAAAATGAGTCTCCTTCTCTCCCTCCTTCCAACCATTGTTTAAACAGTTGAGAATGTAGAAGTTACGGACGGGATTTCCCATTATATTATATTTACCCACACAACCACACACATGCATAGTGAAGCCCAATTTCACACACGAGACTTGAAGTCATACGTAATGAAAATAAAGGATTAATAGCCTGGCCTATCAACAGCAACAAGAAGAAGATGAAGAGGGTGAGTCTCTCCCTATTTATTGTTCTTGTGTTATGAGATTAAGCGTACAAATTACATTTTAAATGATTTCCCCCTCCTACCTAATAGCTTTAACAGGTATTTTCTCATTTGTTTGTTTGTACAAACTCTCCAGGATGAAACTCCACGTTCACTCTGCCTCATATGTATAATATTAATATTACAAGGGAATTCTTCAAAGTCTCAACTTGAGGGTGCTCTCTCTCCTCTCTCTCTTGAGCCTTCAAGGGTGGTTTTTAGGAGTCTCCTTCTCAGTCAGAAAAAAGTGTTTTTCAATGAGCCAAGTCAATAAAAATGCCTCAAACGTGTCCCTTTTATTTTCATTTTCTTCACTTTTCCCAAGGCACATGCAGCCAATTGAAGCCTTAAAACTGTAAAAAACTTTTGTGATGAAATCCCAGACAAAATTCTCTCTTTCCTCCTTACAAATAACTTGTCGACATCAGTTTGTCTTCGTCCCAGACCCCATACGAGGCTTAAGGGATCCCTCAAGTGTCCCCTTATCCTAATAGCCGCTACGAAGGGCGAGCCCTTTTTTAACATTAGCCAGCGAATATGTATGTATGGTAAGTAGAATGAATATTTTTTACAGAAAATCTTGTCTGGACCTTCATTATTCATAACGGTCATTTGTGATTGTTTTCTAATTACGCTCGAACTCGCCACTCACTTTAGACTTCAGGACAGGTTTCACTTCAAAAAAGAGTCCTAAAGTGACCAAAATAAATTAAATGTAATATTCAGTCGACATTTGTAGAGCCCAATGCAGTCCAGTAGTAGAAATAGAATTGTTTTGTGTAAAAAATGAAATCTTTCACAATTTTCTTGTTCATCCTGTCAAGTTTGTGTGTGGACGGAGGCCTGTCAGGTCAATTGAGTTTGGGTGAGAGAGTTGGGAAATTCTGGAAAAAATTTTGGACACTCACCTGCCAGGTTTCGACGGTGGAGACTCGAGTTAAGCGATCCATTTATCTCCCAGACAGAGAAAACCCGGGTGAATTATTTGACTACTTTTTCCCATTGGCCAATATTGAACCAGAGTCGTCTGGTGACAATAATGGGACGACCCAGTCACGATCGTTTTTCGGACCTGGTCATTTGTCCCATAGTTGGATTGATGACATCCTGGATTTGTGGCACACCGAGTGTCATCGACAGGACGAGATAGCGAGGAGGAGGAGGAAAAGGAGTCAAGTTCGAAGACAAGGTATGGTTAATAAAAAGTTTGAAATTTTTTTTAAAGAATGAAAATAAAATAAATGATGATTGTTGAGTAGGAGCGGGAGAGGATGTGATATGGTCAAATTCGGAAGGAAATGTGTCGTATTATGTGTACGGGACAACTACGACTGAATACCCGGAAGCGGAAGTAGAGGAAGAAGAGAGTGAAGAGGAAGAGGATCAAGAGAGTGATGAAGATGAGGAAACAGAAGAAGGAGGAGATGAGACTAGCAGTGCAGAAAGTCCTAAAAAGAAGAAGAAGAAAGAGAAAAAAGAAGAGGAGACGACGACAACAGAAGAGACAACAACAACAACGACAACAACACCCAAACCGGGTGACCCTTATTTTGCCAGTTACGGAGGAGACGTTGAATATTTCTTTCCTCTCATCTCCTTTGGCATTCCATTTGACGGGGAAATTGTTGTTTTGGGTTTCCATGGATTCCGTGGATTAGTTCTTTACTAAATTCGGCTATTATAAATGTGTCACTATTTTTAATGAAAAACTTTTTTTAAAAAATTGTATGAAATTTCTTTTGCGGCTTATGGGAATGTTTCCAGCAATATATCTGAAAAACACATTTCTGGAAATATTCCCAGCAATATATCTGAAAAACACATTTCTGGAAATATTCCCGGCAATATATCTGAAAAACACATTTCTGGAAATATTCCCAGCATTTTACATTGTACAAATAACATACTTTTGTGGAGACACAAAATCCTGTGCCAAAAACAAATTAAAAATAATGAAATACAGCATGTTTTTTATTTTATTCGGAAGATATGTGGAGAACAAGACTCTTACGTCTAACATCCCAACACCGTCTGACAAGCCAAGAGTGGCGTCGAACTCTTTCTATTTTTCCAGTTTTAAAATTTACAAAATAAAAATAGTTTTCCATCATTTCTATTAAACTCCTAAGAGATACCTCAACACAAAAAACGCTCTGTAAATCCCTTGTCTCCATCGCACTCAAAATTATGCACTGAAAAATCCGAATTAGTACGAATCTCTCCCTCGAGATGGCAAACGTCTCTTAAAATTGTCATTAGTTCCGAATCGGTTCCAAATCTGTTACAAATTCTCTCTCTTTCTCTCCGAATTTCCTCTCGTGTTTACGATAGAGTTGAGGAGGAGTTGGAGAGTTGACGTATAATTGACGGCGGCTGAGACTGAGAATAATTTTTTGGTTCGAGTTTGGCCGAATGAATTGATGGATTGTTTGTGGGAGACAAAGTGTGAAAATGTGACGGAAGGTTAAACGGTTTGTATGACGTGTGAATGACAAGGTGGTTCATTCCTCACCCACATCACGGGAGGAGGAAGTGAGGAGGTGAGGATGATCGGGTTCCCCTCTCTACAGCTTACCATGACTTTTCTCCTCCTCATCTTGCTTGTTGTTACGTTGTTGGAGGTAGACACAGAGTGTTTGATGATCTTAGAGGATGCCGACACAGAGCAACTTCCCTTTCAACTCTCCGAAAAAGGAGGAGAGAAAAAATCCACACACTCTCCTCACACACAACAGAAAGTCCATTTCCTCTCTCTCTGATCCTCCTCTTTTCTCTCTCTCGAGAAACATCTCGTGTGAAATATAAACTGAATCATTAAAAAAATACTTCCGAGTCGGATTTAGTCTCTCTTTTTGACAATTAAATTCATTTCCATATTCGACTGCTACTCAATTTGTGGTCGGACTAAAAGGAACGGGATGCGTGTGTATGAGAGAGAAAGAGAGAAACCTCATTTTCATCCTTCACATTACATTCACATCATTTTTGGCTGACAAATCTATTTGCTTCTGGTATTCTTACGTGGTCTACTTCAGTTTCCGTCTCCTCCTCCTCGTCTGCTATTCCTTCTCTCTCTCTCTCTTTGCCGAATTTTTCTAGATTTGCCATTTCCTTCATCCACCTGAACAAACAGAGCATATCCGACAGTCAAATACTCGGGGAAAAGAAAATCCATCAAGTTTTAGCAAACTCATTTCTCATTAGCTTCCAGGATCTACATGGAGTGTCAGAGGTCATTCAGAATCGTAATTAAATCATAAAGGACAATCACAAAAAGCAACAAAGGAGAAAAACATTTTTTAAGAAGACTGACTGTAATTAACTTTAGTTAATACACAATTAAAATATGCATACGTGACCCAAAATTTAAATGTTGCATAGTTTTTTTAATTGTCATTAAAAGAGATGTGTGATTTATTTGAACAAAACTGATTTATGATCGTTCTTAGTTAAATCTTGCATCAAAATGTTGAGATTTTGAGATTGTTAGGTATTTTCTTATGTCAAAGAATCAAAAACCACAAGACCTGGTTATGAAATATGAGGTTTTTGTGACAGACTACCCGGGATTCCGAACTGAACTCTAATCTTCCGTCGTCTTCAAATGTATTGTCTGGGAGAGATAAGCAGATGGGTTTCCACTGTCAGAAAGTGTATGTATGTATTTTAGAGGGGGTAATGAGAGTGGTCATGTATGAAAAATTCCTCTCTCTTAATAATTACAGAAGAAAAGGATTTGTTATAAAAGAATACTATTAATAGAAGTAAGACTTGTACCCTACCGCCTTCCAAATCTAATAAATCACCCACACTTCCTCCTCCCGAGATCCAGTCCGTTCCATCCATCCAACATCCTCCATCATTACCAAGTCACAACCCGTTTAAGCATCCCCTCAAGTTAATTGAACCATGTCTCCATCATTGTCAATACAAAGTATTACCCATCTCGAAAAAATGGGGAGTTAATTGTAATGGTAATCAAATTAAAATTGTCAACATTATTCTGACTTGTTGAAATGCCACTTGCTATCAGCAAACTCTGCTAATGATGATTGCTCGATTTTGTAAAATAACAGTCCACACACACATCGTAATGCAGTATCTAAAATGTACTGTCTGTGTCTGGTAGAAAAGAAAAAGGTACAGAAGTTCGAAAATAGTCAGAGACTTTAATTGCGACAAATTCCAAGTTAAATTGTGTGGGACGGCGAAGAGAGAGAGAATATCGCATCTGCGATATTCTCTGCGTAACTATCTTTCACATCTAAACTATAAGCAAAAGTTTATTTAAAATAAACTTCTCTCTCTCTCTCTCCATCTCCTGACTTCACATCTTCTTTTTAACATGTACAAAACGGCGGCGGCTACCTTTTTTCCCTTTTTCTTTTTCTTCTCTTTGATCTTTTCGGCTTGTACAAAAACTCTCTCCTCTCCTCCTCCTCTTCCTCCTCCTCCTTGTCGTCAGCTCCAATCTCTCTCCCTCTTCTTCTTTTTCACTCTTTTGATGGCTATTAGTGAGACTAATAAATCCTCTATGAGCCATCTTCATCATCATGTCCTCAAAGTTGCCAAACACCCGGGTTTCTCCCTTCTCATCCTCATAACATACACGTAGGCTTTACACACAGTTGACACACATTGTCAACTATTTTTATGTCATTATAATTGTTAATATCATAAATTCGTCCACAATTAAATTGGAGAAGAATCGAAACAGCAGGAGGGGAATTTATTATTATTACAAATGAAGGATCTTCCTCCAGGATTCCTCAACTTGAAGATGACACGAATGGATCACGTGACAAATTAATGAAGTTTGGTGTAAAATAGGTAAAAAGCAGACAGATTAGGATAGGGAGGAGGAGAACTGACCCTGGAGACAGCAGAGATGGACGATCATCATTTTTTTGATGGTGAAGAATACAAGGTGTATACTTTTTTATCCACAGTCTTGTTATTTATCTGTCTTTGACCAAAATGTAAATCCACGCACACACATGAAGAGAGAGAGAGAGAGAGAGAGAGAGAGTAGAGGATTCAGTCCCTGGATTATGGAGATAAAAGTAAGTTTTTTCTCTCCACAATTTATTTCTACACATTTTTTTATCACTGCCCCCAACTTTCCTGTTTACTCATAACACAGAGGAGATAAGGAGGTCAGAAAGGTCCATCCTTCATGATTGTGTGTGTATGTAGTTTTATTTTCAATTTGTTGATATGCCAAGACGACATTTACAATCTTTGTCGTCGTTCAATTCAATACGTACACTTTTTAAGATGATGGTTTTCATTGATGATCACAATTTCAACCACTCAACAAAAATGGACTTGGCTGTTCTGTCCCCTAAATACATATTAAATGGATTTTAAGTCAATGAGTCTACTATCTCTGCTACAAACACTGAGACCAAGTAGTGTGTGTAAATACAAGTCATAATTATCTCCCAGAAAATATGTAGTCTATTAAAGTAAAGTAAAACTGGGATGCAAATGTTTATAATTATTTGTACTCCAGGGATCAAAGGAAGGGCGAGAGAGAGCGAGAGAGAGAGAGAGAGGGAAATTCTGTCCGAAAATCAAGAGGTCAACCATATTCTGACCCCGTTCCCCTCCTCACTATCACCTAAAGTTGTACATGTAAAAAAGACTGCAATACTGCACTCCACTTCTGTACACACACACACACATAGAAATAGAGAGAGAGAGATGAGAGATTATGGGAGACGGAGATGACAAAAACTGGTAACTTTGTTTTTTTAAAGTGTCCATTCTTCTTATGGTATTTTGGTTTTGTGGAGGGGGAGGAGAAGATGAAATTCATGTTGAGAGTACAAATATAAAGTTGTCAATTATCGGATCATGAAGGACGGCGGGTGAGCTACGTTAAAAGGTCACGGATCATGACAGTAAAAATGTGGGGTTCATGGGGAGAAGAAAGGGACCCCCGAATTTGTCGGCTTTCTTATTTGGATGACGGGCAATTTTTTGGTAAAATGATCTCTCGCTCTGTTCTAATACATCTTGTCTCGGAACATGATGGGTTAGACAGGGTACAAGTGGCCCACCGTCGTCGTTCCACATGAGCGAATTCCACAAGTCAGGGCCCAAGAGGAGGAGACACATGATCAAAAGTTTCGTCTCGTCTCCTGAGGGTCACCCCAAAATCCTACTAATTGCCAAAATTACCCAACACATTTGTTTCTAGAATAAGAATTTGTTGTAGTCATCTTGCTCTTTTATGTTCAATTGGATTGGACGAGACGGAATGAACATTTAAGGACGAACATTTTTTCTAAAAATAAAGAACAATAAACCATCGAACCTATCATCACTCTCTGCATGTCTAGTAGACATGCGAATTCTCCGCATCAAATTCCTTTCAAGAGAAATCAGTGTGTGATTGTGGTTTTCTAATAAGAGATATTCAAAACTTGGATTGTTTCTTCTCTGACCTATGACCCCCCACCGGTGGGAAAAAGAACGAGTCACACACAGAAACAGACAAACTATCGATTCATTGTTCATAATTGACTGCAATGGGATGAATTGGCAAAAAAATAACAAAATATTTCTTGACGTGCGCCTCTTTCTCTCTCTCTAGCTGTGTGTGCGTGTGTGTGTCTTGGACCTTTCATCGGACCGATGCGAATGAGAAAAAATGTCATGAAAAAAATGTAGTAGAGAGAGAATAGTAAATGTTAAATGTATTTAGTATTTGTGAGAGTACCTAGTAAATGATTTTGGATACAAGGTGTAGCATCTTGATTTTTACAATCATGCTTCATATAAATAATAAATGTTTCAAAGATATGAAACTTATAACGCTATTTTCGAAATGATGTAAAATGCACAATGTTGGACTTGGACGTCCCTTTATAACGGAGAAAAGCCTTTGTTATGGTGAAACCCTTGAAGTGGTGGATACACATGAACGGCGTTCAAGTCCAACAATATTTTTCATTAATTTTCCTATTTAAAATGTTGGATTTAAATTTGATTTCAATGTATTTATTACTAAATATTGTTGCAATGAAAAGTAAACTGGCTTGGTTTTATTATTTTTTTAACTGTAATTCATTATTTCTACTCCTCTAGTACTACCACTTGATTTTAATTCACATTCCCCGATCACCACACATAATACACACACATTCCAATTTAAGTAGAACTCTTGTTGATTTTCCCAATCATTTGTATGTAACTGGAATGAATTCTCGATAATATTATTATTACGCTGACAAATACTTGGTATTCCACTGGCTGAGACTAACGTCACCGTCTTTACTCACATCCCCTCATCATCTCCATTCTCCATTGTATTAAAACATGTGATTTTAACCTCATTTCAAAATATGTTTTGTCTCTCTCCTCCAGTCTCTCCTCTCCCTCTCCCTTAGCTTAAGGGAGGGTTCAAAGGTCAGTCTTCATAATTTTAAGGGTTGCCACAATCTTTCTTTCCACAGATAGTGTGTGTGTGTGTCTCATGGTTTACTATACATGGGAGGGTTGATCTCTTTCTTGGCTGTAGCTGTGGAATACATTGTGTGATCGGATTTGGAAACGTCTCAAGACACACACGCACACACACATACAGAAAAGAGAGAGGCGGGTTGGTCCATGGGGCTGTGAGAAGGCGTCCCCTAAAAAATTTAGAAATTTTCCCTTGACTCAAGACTGAGTGAGAGAACTTTCTTGGGATCCCCCATTTGGGAGTGACAGAAAAGGACGACAAGGAGTGAAAATCCAGAGAGAGAGAAGTTTATCTATTGGAGTGAGTGAGTGTGTGTGTCTGTGTGTTGTGTAATTAGATTCATTCAAAAAAAAAGTCAGTCAGTTCATTCATAGACGACGGAGGAGGAGGAATCAATGAGATCACTTATTTGTCCTCAACATTGTCAACACCAACAACAACAACTTGTTCTTTCACCCCGAAAAAAGTGTGTACTACTGTAGTGTGTGTGTGTTACAAAAATGTACTATCAACACAATTGAGCGTGACGAATTCCGTGGTATAAGCGGGCTGAGCCGGGGACACACAAAGACCCGCTTTCACTCACTCTGAAAACAAGACAACAAGAAGACAGAGTGTCTCTTTTAATCCCTCCCAATTACAACACACCTCATTGTTTCCCACATCAACAACAACTCTTCTTCATTTTCCTGTCCTCCTCCTTGTGACACAAAGTGTGATTCTATATCAGAAGGAGAGAGAGTGACTAAATCAGAAGATTAATCTGTCGTAATTAAAGTCGATAGATTTAATTTGTTTCATTCATCCTCATCCTCCTCCTCTTTTAATCTCTTTGTTCCTTCTCACCTCAAAAGACGAGAGAAGAGGAGGGATGGCTTCGGATGTGGAAAATTTAGCAGAGATTGACAAGGCGGCTGCCAAAGTCCTCCAGGTTAGATCTAATGTCATTTATACTTGTACAACAAAATGTGTAGTTGTAAGTAGGTAGTGTCACATAAATGACTTTTTGCTGTACAATCTTCTACAAATTAACTGTATTTTTTAAAATTACTCGAATGTGAAGGGGTATGACTGGTCCCTCGTGTCCAACAATAAAAAGTGAGTTTCTTTTGTAATTTTTTGAAAATTATTTAAAGAGATAAATTGCGGAAAATGACATTTTTAAAATTGTTTTTGAATGTCATCAAATTGTCTGTCCAGATCACCTCAGAATGGAGTCACTTTAACGCACGTGAAGCGCCCAATGAACGCCTTCATGGTTAGAATAAACCCTCTTTAGTTTTTAACTTACATCATTATTTTAAAAAATTTTGAGTCTCATTTGTCCCCTTCTGTATTAGGTTTGGGCTAAAGCAGCCCGACGTCGATTGGCCGAGGTACTTGTTACAATAAAAATTGCAAAACTAGGCAAATCAGATCGGATATTAATAATCCTGGTTTATTTACCTGTTTTGTAAAAATATTAATTAGGTTTACCCACAACTTCATAATGCTGAACTGAGTAAAAGTCTTGGAAAACTCTGGAGGTAAAAACCCACACACTTTTTGATCTCTCATTCTTCCTTTCTCCATCTTTTCTCTATTTCAATATAAAAAAAACACTTTTCATCTCACTAAAAATTTCGCACACAATTTCCTTCGTAGTCAAAAAAAGTCCCTTAGGAAAGTCCAAAAGTATTTGAGTTAGTCAAATTTTTGGACATTTTTCGTATTCTCACCCCCATAAAAGTTGTTCAACTCCATCATGGACACCCTCACACATTTAAATATTAACCAAGGAACTGGTGTAGATGACACACACGTTCTCGTTCTGCCCTGACGGACATGGACAGAGAGTGAGTGTGTGTGTGTGTGTCGTCATGAAATGAGATTGTTCTCCAGACACACAAACAGGGTTTCCCTTGATGTTTGGTTGTGTCAGTGTGTGACCATGAATGTGGACAAAGAATAGAATTCATTGAGAAGTTCATTCATAACTGGATTGTGGTTGTACACACACACACACTCATTGATAGAGAGCTCATAAAAATTATTATAATCTACTTAGTCCTACATTTTCACATGGATATTTGGAGTGACGACACTAAAACTTTCATTTCATTCACTCAACTACTACTACATACAATGAGACATTATACTCTTTCATTCACAATTTTGCCTACCAATCGATATCCACATTGTCAATAAAGTGCATAAATAGTTGTGGACAGGATTAACATTTTAATTTTAGAGAAAAAAACCGTTGTCTTTGTGACTTGGAAAAGAGGAAGACTTTTCATTGTGTCGTAGTGTGAAAAAAATGGGCCGGACCCCTTAATGTATAATTAATGTAGCAAGGGGCAGGGACTTGTCATGTGTGTGTGAAAAATCCAGAAAGAGGGATAACTTCCGTTGACCAGTTTGGGCGGTTGACCAGAGGACCTCCGCAGGACAGTTGACATTGAATTTGGGTAACAAATGTTGTTAACCTTTGTCCCTTATGCACACCCAAACGTACTTAAGTACGAAGGGAAAAGACTTTTCCCTTCCCAATGGAGGAAAAGGAGACGGAGGGTCATTAAACTGAGATGAGTTCAAATTTTTTTAACACTTTATAGCTTGGAGGAAGGGCTCTCTTTGCACTTTTTGCGTGTCAGCTACATACTTATGTATGAAGGAAGAAGAGAGTAGGGTACTTAAAGACAATGGGTGGTCATCCCTTCCTAGAACACCCTCAGAGAGAGAGAGAGTCCCTTAAAAACAATAGTATGCAGGACAATTACAATCACTAGAAGAAACACTTGAAAGGCTCTCTCTCGGGGGGTGACTGTTAAAACTTTTAAAGTATCCATTTCTTTTCTCTCTTTTTGTCATCCATACAAGACACGATTTGGCAGAAGTCAGAAGAAACTGGTAGGGAAATAATTTTGCTCACAGTTAAATTTGAAGGAACATTTTATAATTGAAATGTTTAAAATGATTTCAAGATATATGGATTTTAGCATTTTACTCTGAAAACAAAAAACTTTTGATCCTTTGCAGAGCTAGAGAAGAAAAGAGTGAAAAGTTTTTGGCTATTCGTGTAGGGTGTGTAACCCGATCCACTAATTAGTTAAAAAAATATGAGTGTAGACACAAAAGGAAAGTATTTGGAGAAAAAAGTGATACGGAAGTTGAGAAATTACCCAAACAAATAACAATTGGACATGTAAGTAGTACACCGTATAGTATGTAGTAGTGAAAACTTTTCACTGAAAAGTATGGAGGATAGCAGGTGAAGAATGGTTTATTTAAACTGTTTTGTGGAAGGTGTATGGTTACAAAGTAACACATAAAAAGTTGACTGTAAACATCCAACCACATAAAACGAAGCTATATGATCACTAATAAAGATTTTAGTGAGATTCTCTCTTCATCAAACCAACACACACACACGCAAGCACACACACTCATTTGAGAGTGTACACCCAGAGAGTAACCCAAGAAAGTCATATGGGGGACTGGAATAGGATTTTCTCTGGCCTGCCTCTCTGTCTCTGCCTCTGTCTGATTTCTCGGATGATAATAACAGTAAAAAAAGCAAATGGGTTATAGAAGATGTGGTGAGTGACGAGGAACAGGAGAGATGGTCACCCAACACAGAACAGAACCCCTTATCATTTTCTCTCTCTCTCTCTCACTCTCTCCGCTTTTTTATTTTATTTTTTAAAACCCACATTTTCCTCCCCACACACCAAATCTCTCTCATATCCTTTCCTCTTGAATGTAAATAACTACGAAGATGACGATGTGTAAATGTGACAGTCATTCCTATTTTCAACGCCAATAAACTATTTTCTCATTAATTACTCTCTTCATTAAATCCTGTGTAAACTTTCCTTGGTGGTCCTTCCTTCCTCCACCCCCACTTTTACTTGCTATCTGTATTTACACGAGAATTTATACTGCAATTTCCTATGTGTGGAACGGATTTTTAACCTCCATAATTAAATCACAATTTATTTTGAATGTTTTGTCAGATTGTTGTCAGAAGTTGAAAAACGACCTTTCATCCTAGAGGCAGAGAGACTTCGATCCGAGCACAAGGTAGGCTTCCAAATCTTTCTATAAAAATTCCATTTCCCACAAACTGTGTACTTATAGTTAATATCACAATTTTTTTTAAAAAGAAAAATCATCCTGAATACAAATATCAACCCCGACGGAGAAAACAACGATGTCATGTAGACAAGTCTTCAAGTAATTCTTCGGTTGTGTTCAGGTCAGTCAAAACACCACCATCGGATATTGACGACTACTCTCCCACACCCCCAACACCAAAAACTCCAGCCGTTGTGAATGTCATTGTGGCTGCAACCCAGTCTGTGACTGACAAGATGAGTCAATCTTCCACGACGACGACGACAAAGAAACCCAGAAATACAAGTAGTAACAAAAATCCGTCCTCCATCACAACATTGACCTCGTCAGGATGTCAAGACACGGGAGGAGGAGGTCTCCATGGGATTGACCATTCTTCATGGGATTATGTGAGAGGTCATCCACACCATCATCTTCACCATTCTCATCATCATCCTCGTCATCATCATCCCTCCAGTTACTCTAGTAGTCCAAGTCTTCACTCTTCCGATCCTTTTGGTCATACTCATGGACAACAGGGTCAATCTTTACAATCTCAAACTTCTTCATCAACTTCCTCGGGTTCACATGATGGTCTCAATCCGGGATCAAGTCCTTCTCTCATGCACTACCACACAAATCATCATGGTTACACGACAGCTGTGAGTGGACAAATGTCAACTGGGGATCAAGGTCATCGACTCACTTTGGCCAGTGATGGTGGTTATGGGTCTACGGGACCAAATGGACAACCCTTGTATCAATACCAACAGTATTTTCCATCTGGATTTATCGATAATTGGACTACGGCAGCTGCGGGTCATCCTCATGGCTATATTTGAATTAAATTTGAAGACTATTTTGTTTCTGTACATTTCAGTATAAAACTAAATATTAAATATTACAAGGTGTTCGCTACTCAGCTTGATTGGTCATCTTCTTTTATGAATAATGTCATCAAAGAAAAACAAAAAGATTTTTTTGGAATGTTTTTGTTTTGTTCATTTTAATCTTTATGACACTTACAACAATCTTTTTAGTTAGGGGAATAAATCGAAAGTCCCCTTTATTCTACGGAATGCCATTATAAATTAAATAATATAATGTCATATAAATTCCTCCTACAAATAATGGAAACGAAACGATTTATAGAATTATACATAATACTTAAGTTTATGACATTCGATTGATATATTGTAGAATATATGAGACTCCTGCCGCCGCCCATCCTCCTCCTCCTTCTCCCTCTGACCTTTATTTATTCTAGAGAGTTTAACATTAATAGTTGTTTTAGGACTTTTGTCTGACTTGTTTCCCGAATTTCCCCAGCCAGAAACATTTCGTCTACTACAGTGTACACCTTTAGAAAGAGAATGAATAACACACATTACATGTGATATCTAAATACGATGACTTCATTTCATAGTCGGTTCGTTATATTTATATTATTTGTGTGTGGGGTTACCTTGTAGAAATTGAAAACCAAGTCAAGTTCACACACATTGTGAAAATACTCATTTAGTACTTCAACGAAACTGCGAACAAATAATAAAAAAAGAAGTTAGGATTACTTTAATGTAGATACCATCAGAATTCAATGTCATTTGTTTCTTTACTTACTTATGAATAGCTTCCAAATTATACAAATTATTGTCACTGACGTCCACACAAATACAAAAGTACAAGCCAGCATAACGACGATAAACTATCTTGAAATTACGAAACTAGAGAAATCAAAAAGAACAAATTATTACAAATTCCCTAAGAATTGATTACACTGTACCAAATCAAAATTCATATTTTTTAAAATACCTCAACAAAATTTGTGTGCTTGGCATCTCCTGTTCACCAGAAAGAAAATTTTTAAATAGGTCATTATTTTGGCTTTGGTAATTTGAAAAGGACTTTATTTCAATAAAAAGTATGTACTTACGAACGGTGACCACAGCATGGACTTCTTCAATCAGCCTACATAAGAAATACAAAGACAATTTAAATAGGAAATTGAATGTTAGTAAATAGCTACGAAACAGACAATTTCACTAATTATTTTATTAGAAAATCAAAGCTTACTTTTGTTTCTCATCATCGTCAAAATTCATATACCATTTTGCCAATCGTGTCTTCCCTGCACGATTTTGGATGAGAATGAATCGAATCTGAAATCAAAAACATTTTGAAGAGGATGTCAAAATAATTTGTAATTGTCGACTTTACACTCAATAAGATTGAATTGCATTTAACTCACCATTTTTGATTGTATGATTATATCAGCCACAAGTAGTTTCTACAGGGCTGAATCCCCCACTACGTCAATCTACCAAATATCTGTTGACCTTTAATTTAATCCCTGAAATCCGAAAACTGTCAAAAAACTTGTAGGGCGTTTCGGGAAAAATTTGAATTCCTGCAGCTACAGATCACATTGCTAACTGGCGGGTTCGGTTTGATCGTCAGCAGGCAAATTTTTTTTTGTTTTCATCGTCACATGGTGACAATCTTGGTCAGTGACTGTGAGTCCCTTTTAAACCCAATTTTTGTCAATCAAACTACTCACAAAAACAAAGATTTGTAATGTAAAAATTTATTGTTTCGCAGAGACCATTACTTGACCCCTTTATCGTGAAAAAGTAACAACATAGAGCATGGCACATGATCGTATCAAAGAATCGAGGAAAAAGGCTACCATGGGCCCGAAGGAAGTCTTTAATGTAAAAATTAAATTTTAATGTGTTCAAAAATACAATTACTCCAGCTTATTTTGTACTCACTAATTTTTATATGGATATAGGCAAGCTGTTCGTTGTATGCCGGCACATACCAACCACTAGAAGAACCGTGGACAGTTGCAAGATTAAAAAAGGTAGAATAATTAATTTGGATCATGTCATCTTCACTTGGGAAATAATTTT
>WJFB01001435.1:0-31504 GCA_009870185.1 Pygmarrhopalites habei | reverse complement strand
AGTTTTCATTTCATTGCCTTTATTAACGTGTTGAGAACACGTTAAAGAGATGGTGACTCACCGCAAATAATTCCAATGCAATGGTTTTTCGCATTCAGACTTTAGTATTTTTGCACCAAGCCATCATCATCCTTTCCGGCCTGTCTTACGTCACTTTCAACCCAGTATTCTCGGATCAGAACACGGCATCGACAAACTTCACCAGGAAAGTCGGGGCTGCTTCCGTTTACCTGTGGCTGTCAAATCCATTCAATTTATTTTGCAATTTGTGGGGTGGGAAGGACAAAATTTTGGAATCCTTTTTGAAACAAGTTGATGACGTTTCCCACTTCCTGGAGGGTCTCAAGGTCAAGCTGCCTGGGATCCGGATGGTATTTTGAAAAATCTAGTAACCTTTGAGATGCCTTGATATTACAAACACGTGACTACACGCAATAATTCATAAAATATAAATTCATAAGATTCGTACAGGATTTGTTGCTGTGCTCCTCGCACAATTTGCCTGGACAGTCGTGGAATTTGTGAGAGATTTTCAACTGGATCGTTCGGATTGGATGACCGGAGTCCGAGTATTTGTCGGGTATGTGGAAGAGTGGCCGCCGTTGTCAATTCCAAACTGGATAATCAACAATTCTGCTGACAGGAGTAAATTGAATCATTTTTCAAATCTTGGTTACATAATTATTGTGGGATGGGGACCGACGATGGGAATATCTTGGTTACATAATTATTGTGGGATGGGGAACGACGATGGGAAACGTTGCTCTAATTTTTTCGGTTCTCATTTCCTTTTTGTATACCACAATTTTGTACATAATTGCCCGGTACTTCTTGCAAGCACTGACTCAAGGGACAGTCGAGGACAAGGCAGGAAATAAGAATTTTTCAGTGGTAAGCAATGCTGCGGAAAGTCAAGGCCATTCACAATCTTGGTTTGAGTGGTTGTGGTCCACAGTATTTCTTTCATGCCCAGAAATTCATGAAGTGAGTGTATTTTGTTCGACAGGTTTTCAAAACATTTGAGAAAATGTGCGAAATTTCAAGCACGATGAATAAGGATATTGGCTCCATAGTATTCATGTCATGTTTTGTCCTCATTCCATACTACGCTTTCAAATTGAGACACGTTTTTGAGGGGAATGTCATGGACGCTCTCCAGTTCATTGTCTACGTGATTTATGTGGGGTCGACTTTGTTCATGGCAGCAGAGGCAAATTCAAAAGTAAGTTGAACATCTGAACCAGATGACCTGGTGATCAAATAAAGCGTTTAAAGGGTAACCTCTCTAATAATTTTGATTTAAAATTACACGATAGATGCATGGATTCGTTCGTTGGATATGTCAGCATCAAGATCAAATAGAATTTGACAGTTCGGTTGAGGAGGGAAAATTCAAACGAGCCCTGTCTTTGACACTCAACCAAGTTCAGTCAAATCAAGTTGGGCTGAAGGGTAAATGCTTCACTGTCACTTACGGATTTGTGGGAAATGTTAGTACAAAATATCATGCAATTTTCTAGTCAAACCATGTTTACTTGATTGATGGCTCACAAAGTTTTATTTGTTTAAAGATGGCTGAATCTAAACCCAAGAAGGCTAAAGTGGACAATGATGAGTCCATGGAAGTTGATTATCAACCTTTTTCCTCCGCTGGACCGTCGACCAAACCGGTCAAAGGAGAAGTTGCTTTGTTCAAAAAGTTGAACACTATGTACTGGCAATATTTTGATGTAAGTATTTTTAACAAAAATTTTTTTGGGTACATGTATCATACTACTGATGATTTTTATACAATATTCTAAAATATATGTACTATTATTATTATTTTAGTTGACGGGAAGACTTTTTGTACCCGATGAGAGAGAGGTCAAGGAAGGAAGAACAAGAGTCATTAGAAAGTTACATGTGAACTTGTCCATGTTTCATGTGAAGTCACAGAAAGTCCTGGATGTTAATAAGGTCAGTACAATTAATTAAATTTCTACTCTCTCTTCCAGTTAGTTTTGGAACTTACATTTTGAAGTTCTTATTATTAAACGGATTTAAATAATTATTTCAGATGAGACCCAAAAATCAGAAATGTATTGGGTGCCATTCAAGAGATCCGAACTCAAGGTTCTCATCAAACAATGTGCGTGGAAACTGTCAGCATGTAAAATCAACTGACCCTGACAGTGCCTGTGTGGGTGTGCCACAACTCCTCAATCAGTGTCCACCTATTTGGTCTCGTAAATTCAAGATGGGAAGTGATTGTAAACAATGTAGGAAGGTCACTCTTGGAAAATCGGATCCATCTACTGCATCTCCTCCGACTTGTACTGAACGAGGAGGTCATGCCCGTTTTCAAGATTTATCTACTGTCAATATTAAGAAACTCTTCAAAGGAAGTGAAGCTGAATCTGGAGCTATCATAGTACGAAGAATGAGATTTTCCGAGACGACAGTGAGAGTGTTGGGAAACTTTCTACTCAAATTTGATAGAGACGATCCTCTAATTAAATCAGCGTACGGTTTGCAAAAAATAATGGTGAGGACCTGACAAGTTCTGCCACTGTTCGGTTGCAACGTCCCAAGAAAGACCACGATGACGTCACTGGACTGGTTAAAGTTGAGGAAGTACTAATAGACTGGGGTCAGGGTGAACAGTGGACACCTATCGCTGCTCGAGAATTTATCTGCTACAATGTAAGTATTATCCTCACACACACACATAATAATACATACAACAGTATGTCTCTATCTCAAATAAGATGTATAGTACATGCGTGTAATATGTATAATTTCTATTTGTATTTTTCAGTTGGCTGACATCCTTGTGAACCTATTGTTGAATGCTAGTGAGGGTCAGGGTATCCAGACGGAAGTAGTAAACTTGGGATTTCAATTAAAACCTGACTATGAGTACATGTCAATGAAATGTCTGGACTATCATTTAAAAGAAAGAGGTGCGAAATTGAATTGGACTGAGACGACTGAGGTGGGATCTAAGCTGGAATTTGTTACAAAATTTAAAACAGCAGAGATCAATGGCAGGGAGAAATTGGTGGTGGAAGAAGGGACGAGTTTTTTAGTGGAAATCGTGGATGGGAAGGAGAAAAGATTTTTATTGGAGAGGGTGTATGGGATAGTGACTAAATTTGAGGTTGAAAAGGTGAAAGCTAAATGGGAAAAAATCGAAAACAGAAAGGGTCTCATTTACATGCATGGAGTGGAAGCAGAGGACTGTATTTATATAAGTTATACTAATACAAATTGTAGAAACTTTCCCCACAATAATGTATGCATATACATGTGCGTGTGTACTATGTAGTCACTTTTATTCTGAATACAGATTGACATTGGGTCGACTACGTCAGACAGACCAAGACGTCATCAAGAAAATGCAGGATCAACCTTGGCTTTATACATGAAAGATCACCCAGATGCCAAATCTTTCAACTGTGTCCTCTACTATGTGAAAGAAAATGGAGATCGTGAACATTATGATGATCTACGAATGTACGAGGGTCAACTACAGATCATTTTTCTCTTGGCTTCAGGACAACAACAACCAGGGAAAGAGTTCAAAGGTTGGTCATTTGAGAATTTTGTCCCTCCATTTACTGCTACTTTGGACCAGTTCAATAAGAAAAAATGGAAGGATTTGGATGTCAAGAATCTGCCGGACAAGCCAATTAAAATTTTGAATGAACTTATCATCGGGACAAATTATTCCAAGGCTCAGTTGGACGACATGCTCAATTTCCCTACTGTCCTACTCAAAGCAAGGATGGAAATCGAATACAAATGGGGTAAGGATCCTCTCAAATACTCACCTAGGTCACAGTGCATATATTGTATTGTGACTGAATACTTACCACTACCACACACGTCATCCGTTTTGTGTAATTACAATTATATATGCATACTTTTATATTGAAATAAATGTGGATTGTCTACAAATGACCACAAATACTTTAGTCAAAATACCACACAATTCATATTTCTTTGTATGTTGTGATGTAATGATGATATTACCACAAAGATGGATAGATCCATTTGGGTCTCCGCTGTAAGCGAATCAAAATACAAATGAGCCACATTACAATAGCAAATTGTTGGGCACTTTTGATTCATTTTATTCATTTTACCACAAGAATGTTCCAGCGTTGGCTCGGAGGATTGCACATGTAGACTCGTACGGCAATTGTATCTATTAGATAATTGACACACAATAATTAACGTTTCTGTATACGTATAAATCCCTTGTAAAAAAAGAAGATTGCAAATTTCTTTACCGTTCTCAGTTCACAGTTGGAATTCACGTCAAATTCTATTACAATATTTTGATGACCACCCATTAAGACAGTCATAGGACTGGTGGCCAACATGCATTGCATCTCTTCTAGATTTGGTGATCTATTATAAATCAAAATATTGTATTGTGGCTAAATATTATGCTACATAATTTTGCATGACATGTATTTGTCACTACTCACGTATAAGTAAAACTTGGAATTCCACGGCGTATTTGTCCACGCAGTTGAGTTTGGCTTAGAAAAAGTACGAGATCATTCATTGGAACGATTTGCCGTATCTCTAAAAAGGGGTCAAATAAATAATAACAATAATAATAAAAGGTCACAATATGAAATTAAAATACCAATGAATTCTTACCTTGATTTGCATGAACTTGGAATGATGAATATTTCTCCATGCCTTGGCTATAATACGATGTTACATGGCCCTGTAGAGGACAAACACACATTTTTGTATTTTTAAAAATAAACTATTATATCCCATGAAGTTGCATATTGTGTATTATTACCCCTTGATTTCCGACCCATATAAGCTCTTCTTGGATGTCAAAGTTTATCTGCATGAATACATGTAATTTAGTTAGACATTGTAAATATGTTGTACTTACTTCATATGCGGCTAAAGAATATTGAATGCATCAAAAGCTCACAGTTGAGACACCGAATCGGTCAGAATGAAGAACCGAGTTGACCTTTTGAAATTCAGCATCATTCTCGGTGCCGACCATGATCGGTTCACTTTCATCGTAATCTGAGAGACAACAACAATATTAACATTTTGACAATGTCTCAACAAATGTTAGTCAATCGCTACATGATACAAAATAGAAGGATACTACACTCACACATATTGGTAAGTCACAGAATGTTTCACAACACAATTAAATACTATATTTCCCTTAAAAATATCCACATTGAGTTATTCACAATAACAATCTTTTTTTTATCTGTTTTCAAAAAAAAAGAATTCACATCCAAGCGGCATAGTCCAACGATGTCTACTTAGCTTATAATTTGAGTACTCATTCTTGGTAAATTAGGAAAAAAATGTATTCATCCCTTAAGGGCAAAAGTACAGGTTGTTTGCGAGCTAATTGCAAGTTTAATTTATGAGGTGATGAGATAGCGCAGTTAATTTCTGTTAAACAGATTGACTTTCATACATTCTCGGCATCTCATCCGATTTTGACAATGATGTAAGATGTTATTACAGGTATTTCATAGGTGTTTCACACGATTTTTTAGTACACCCCGACCAATAAATTGATTGCCAACTTTTTTTGACTCCTCTTCAACATCCTCCGTAGTCTAATACACTGTGTATTATACACACAATGGCTAAACACACACACAACTTGTTCTGTATGTACTGAATACAAATTCATCACAATTACGCGAGTGACAACTACACTGTGTAGATCTACACAGTGCAGAAACACACACAACAACACACTACAAATTTATTTTCTTGCCCTTTTCCATGGATGGAAAACATGTACATCCTATAGGCATATCTTAATCACACATACTTTTTGCTGTGTCGGCCGACCTTAAGTAGAATTAGTGCAAATTGTAAAACACCCAATCGAATGAACGCTTTTTTACAGATCCTCTGTTTCCTTACAAAGACAACACACATCAAAACCTTAAAGAGACTTTCAGTCATCAACTATACTTGATTGGACTCTCATTGTCTTACATGATGTTAAAAAGCCGTCTTTTTCTCCTCCCGGCCACATCACCTAATCACACTTCCAGTAAAATTTACATTATACTCCAATGATATTATCACAAAGCCGTCCTTTTATGAACCAGGAAAAACTTTTCCCTTCACATATTTTACCCCACATTCGTCTTTTTATACTTGAATCGATAAATATCATATAGTCAGGGAATTTTGATCATCCAGAGGCAGAGCAGACGAGTGATCCTCATATTTTGAAAACTGAATTAAAACATGATGAGAATTTTTAAACTCTCTCTCTGTCTACTTTCAACTGTGTATTTAAACACACACTTTAAGGCTGACTCGTAAACTTGACTTTTTATGTATCCTTATCAAAAATCCAACTTACGAACATGCAAATGTGTGATTGTAACTACTAGTAAAGCTGGACATCATATCAAGACATGTCAATAGGCGGACAGAAGAAGAAAACTTGATCCAAATGATTGTTTGTCAGATCAATACTACAACATACTTGAGTCTCAAATTTATTCCCTTGATTTTTTGACTCTATTTTTTTTGTTCAACACGTTACACCTTTTCCTTTTCATCATCGTCATTGTGTGATAATTCCTGTAGGGCTTTTTTGCTTTTACTCTTCTCTTCGATAATTGTGATAATGCATTTTCCCCTCACTCTTTCTTATTAGTCAGTAATCAGGAGTAGAGGAAGAAAATTTTTTGATAGACAGAGAAGTTCAACGTTCAGTTTTATTGATTGAGTGTTCAGTCTTCTCTATTACAGAGCTAATGACTGTTTTTACAATTATTGTGATAACCATCTAATCTTTCTCCACAACAGCAATTTTTTTTTCAATTTTCACAAAGTGCATCCATTGAACATTTAGTGTTGGAGATGGGGAAAAAAAGTAGTTTCTGTGATATCATCATCATCGATTGTAACAATAAAGCTTTGCATACTACATGTATTTCAAATAATAATACATCAACTGTTATGTTTGTGTGTAACCTCCACGCATTTCCTCTTTTTACCCAATTAAATCACTCGGAGGATTGATTGATCGAGTGCATTTACTATTCATCTTCATCATTCGCATCATTTGCCAGTGTTACTTGACTAGTACAAAAGTACCTACACAATCAAGCCATCATAAACTGCAGTCATAAAATCCTCTTCCTTTCCCCCCTGGAGGATTTTTTAGTCCAGGATGAACTTGATAATCATGATGAAGAAAATGATGATGATGATGGGGTTGTTGTGGTGGAACTTGAAACATTTCGGCAGAAATATTTTTCCTTAGTCTTCCCACAGGATTTGACCGATCATCATCATCCCCGACCTGTAAAATTGTGTTTCAACAAAAACAGACATAAAATATAATGGACCAGAGTGACAGTGAGGGAGAGGAAGAGGAGGGACAAGTGTCAAGGGAGAAAAGGTCAAAATCCTTACCAGTTTTCCCTCTCAATTACGTCATTCAACCCGCCTCAGAGTCCAATCAAATCGTGAAGGATTTGGAGTTGGGTCAAAATTATAATCGGAGAAATTCCAAAAGAGTTTTCAAGTACAAGGAAAATTGTGTTCATACGCCAGTAAGGGCATAATATTTAAATACATGTATTAATCATTATGAGGGGAAGTACAGATTTTTGTTATTTTAAAGGACTGTGAAGAACTGAAAAGGAAAATGTACTGGAGAACCTCCATCCAGAAAAATTATTACCCGGAAGGGAATTTCGGATGGTTAATCTTACTGTCCTCCGTCCTAACCCATGCAATTACTCATGGAACCCAAATTGGAATAACGACTAGGACTGTCCTTTCAAATTTTGAGACGGGTGAGCTCATATTTCTGATTAATTTACATTTAACTGTGAACTGACATGGAGGTTAGTTTCACCTGGTGTTGATTGAGAGAGACCGACTACAGATCCAGGAAAGGTCAATTAGAAAAATCAGCCTTTCCTGAATACCAAGAAATTGTGATATTCATGTTTACATGGAATTTGTCACTGGTTAATGCAGAGGTCAAAAGACAAAGCTGGTGAATTCACAAGAAAACTGTTGGACTTGGACGCCGTTTACGCCAATTATCAATTCGACAATTATCTTCAAGCCGCAGATTCAATCTTGCATTCTTCTTGTGAATTCACGTTGTTTTATTTTGACCTCTGTAAGCAATCGTCCACAAAAAGGCCAATTTACATATTTGTCAGGAGAGTCTGAGAAACCTTTCTGCCTAGTTTTAATCGAAATTAAGCTTTCCATGCTTTGCTGACCATGTCCCTTTGATCATGCACTAAACACAAAATATTGTTGAACTTCGACGCCGCTCATGTTCTAAAAGTAGTTCTGGGACGTACCAGGATTTACAGATTTTGGTGGCTCCTATGGTGTGGAAATCACGCCTCATTTAGTTGTAAGATATGACAGGAAGCGTGTTTAATTAATAGAGTTTTTTTCAAAAATTCTCATCACCAGGAAATGAATCCCAAACTCGCACACTTCCATTAAGTAAAATTTAGCAAACTCGCAGAATTGTGGTTATGCAATCCAAGAAATCCTAGGTCTTTTAACAACTTTAAAATGTAAAAAAGAGCAATGATCAAAAATTAACTTTAATGTACTGATCTCTTTTTGCACTCCTGAAGAAGTTAATATTCTCTGCACAAGTACTGCAAAAAAATATGATAATAATATGTCATCTTCCCTCCTAGACAGGTTCACTCCATAAATATTATTGGAGGGGGCCGTGATGCATGTTTGGTCGGAATTGTTTTCATTTCATCCTCATAAATAAATCCAATCCCGACCATTCAATTCTCCACACAAGGCAATGTATTCTTTCTCTCTCTCTCTCTCTCTCTCTATGTACGTGTCTTTGCATGCCTCGATTTACAGTACACCGAGACTGGCCACCTTAACAATGTATCAAAACTAGAATTTTTTTTGGTCCATGACGACCTTACACACACATCTCTCTCTTACAACGTTCCTAGTCAGGCCATTCAAAAATTGTATTCCTCTACCTTCCGTAAACAGGAGTGAGTGTGTGTGTCTGATGCTTTACAACTAATGTTAAATTATTCATAAAATCCAATTCTCTCTCTCTCTTGGAAATGGACATGGCGTGTGTGTGTACAGAGACCACCTCAACATGATATGACAGTGGAGTCTCGCATCTCCAAAAATCCAGCAGCTCATCTGAACAACGTAAACCTATAATTATTTTTTGCAAAAAAGAATAATCGCCACGAAATAAGAAAGTGTACATACAAAATGGGTGAGAAATTAAAATAATCCACTTTTGCACAAAACTTTTTCAATAACTGAACCAGAATAATCAACAGTTTATTGTCTCTCATGTTGTCTTCTTTTTTCTGTTTCGAAGATTCATCACGAGACATCCAAATTGCTGGAGCCATTAATTCTCCTCCCACAATTTTACTTATGATAACCTGACTCAGGAATTAATGCAGACATAATTAGATTCGCCATTTTTTTGTTCAATATTTCGTCCTATATAAACGGCGATCAGGAGTCCATCAAACATAAATCATCTTGATCCTTTTGAATCAACTCAAATCGCAAAACAAATCCTCCACAAACTCTTCATCATGTTCAAATACGTAAGAAAAATTTTGCAAATTTGTACTTTTAACAATTTTCATAATTTTAATTTATAAATTCATTGAAAATTTTTAGATGCTCATTTTGATTGTGGCGCTCATTACCATTGAGTACGCCTCAGCTCAATATTACTATACAACTGGCTCTCATAATTTGCATGGACCCTTCGCCAGTTCCGCAACTTCGGGGATCCGAAGAATTTCCAGCAGTTACTATGGCGGGTACTACGCTCCCATCATCTACTGAAACACCCGGAAAAAACTCCACCCCTCTTGTATCCCTTTTTTGATCGCAATGTCATTTCAATTTCAATTTTATTCTACTTTGTGTCTCTCCTTCTTGATGTCAACTTAATAAAATTCTTAAAATTTCGCTAAATTCCTTCTTCTTTTCTCAAAAATTCGCATTCAATGCGTAGTGCCATAAATTGAGACGTTATTGAACGCAAAATTTTCCAGGCGTGTGTGTGTAGTGATCTACCTAATTTCATTAGAATTTTCATGAATTTGAGCTTTTCTTCTTCGTTGTCGGATTAGACGGATTTTTTTTGGCACAACATAGTTCACACAATGTTTGGTTTTGCACCATCTGAATGTTATCTTAGTGGAGGAAGAGAGAGAGAGAGATTCGAGGGATTTTTGTTGTGACTTGATGAGAAAACAGAGAGTGATGGAGACAGGAGGAGAAGATGAGGAGGGGAGGGGGAGGAGACGGAGGTGTATAGAATTTCTAAGAAAACCATTCCTTGTTTTAAAATATTTTGTAATGTTGGAAAAAGTCCAATTTCCATCTCTCCCTCCATCCTCCTCCCTCCCTCTCCCTCCTCACGTTCATCCCAAAGTGAATTTGATTTATGCTGAGCATTGTTAATGTTGAAACTCTCCTCCCCCTCCTCCTCTACTTAACGACACCGTGTAATTGACTTAATGTAGAGGAAAAATCTCTTCATCTCTGTCTCCCCTTTTCTTTGCGGTGTGTGCCTGACACTCTTTTACCAAACATGCCAGGATTCTTTCCCCGCATCGGTTCATGCTAGGCAGTTCAGGGTGGAGGAGAAACGAAACGAGATGGATTTTTTTTGTCGGGAGTCGAAAAATTTTGTCCATGAATTGACCAAAAAATACACACGTAGTCTTGCGGGTATTTCCAGTAAAGATTCTCCATTTCTCCAGTGAAAATAAAGGGAGGAAAACTTGTGTCATTCGGAGTGAGTGTGTGTGTGACCAATTCCCGGAAATGATGACCACCAACTGTTCCTTGTGTTCCATTAAAAATGGTCCCCCCACGATCATCACCTTGTCCTCTCTGCGTGTGCCTGCCGTGTGTGTGTTTGCAGTCTTTGTTCAATCCCACTTACTTCCACCAGATTGGCTATCCAATGATGATCAGGGAACAGAGAGAGACACACACACGGGAGAGGGAGAGAGAGAGTAATAAAATCAAAACAGTGTAGAAAATCTTTTTTATCATGCAATGTCATCTTCCACTCAAATTTCATGGGGCCTTTTCTCCCCATGACTTTTGATCTTTGATCAACAGATCATGAAAGAGAGAGAGAGTACATTTTTATTGGTATTGGTGACCTTAGGTGGGTTCATAAAATGGTCGGGGATGGTCGTGGAACCCGGGGATTGATCGACTATTATCCAGGTCATTTCACCCGTTCTTTGGATGAGGGGAGGGACGATTTTGGGACACCCCGGGGAGTCCATATGTTGTCAACTATTATTGCCTTGAGGCTTCTATTCAGAGACTGCCATTGTGGTTTTTGCAATGTCACATTGCCAATTCTAATACTTGTCAAAATGACACGACTCGGTGAAATGTCATCAAAGTAACTCACACTTTGACAGAAATCTTTCTGAAAAAATCAATTTTAATTTAATTTATGCAAAGAATTTTCTTATTCTTCTGCCCTGGATTTTCAAAAATGGGAGTTTTTGATTGCCAAAAAAAGAATTATTACAAATTGGTAATAAGTAAAGTACAAGAAGGTTGTAAAGTGATATTACAAGATTAATAAGTAGATCTGAGACTAATTTTTTGGTCGATTGATCTTGTGGATTGAGAGGGGAGGAGGAGAGCGAACAAGATTTGCGGGTTATTAAACATGCCGAGACAAGATCATAAAACAACTGGACTCTTCTTCTCCTCTTCTTTACTTGAAAGAAGAGGAGGAAGAGGAGATGTGTAGTCCGTCGTCCATGCTGACTGGGGGTGGTTGGTAAATTTAAATTTTAACAAAGTATTAGTCTCAACGTCATCCCTTATTTTATTCCCCCATTATTTACGATTGCATAAATTTCCACACACGCTCTTCTTCCGCAGTCGTATGTACATGGCTCATGTAAATTTTTTTGCGCATAAAAATACTGCACATGAGGAGGAGGAGGAAAATGTGTCCACTCGATCAGGTACAAGATTATTCACAATGGAAAATTCATTCCAATTGATCGAGTCCAACAAATTATTCAAAAAGTGAATTAATTCAGGAGCAGCAGGACGTAAGGGAAATAAATATAATATTACTACATGTGTGTACTAGCACACACATGGCTAAAACAATGGAAGGGTCATTCTGTCTACTCCGAGTCAAATTCGTTTTTTAAAAAAAACTATCAAAATTTTTATTCAAGACGAATGAGAACGGATGAAGTGCGGAGTGAATACGTAGAGTTGTATGTAGGAGGATAAAAAAATCCACACTCATCTGGCATGTCTGTTCACACAGTCAAAATGAACTGGTTAAAATAACACAGTCGACGGATGTATCACAGACTACAATGTTAGGAGCACTTAGTCCAAAGTCCTATAAAAATGTTAATAGTCTCTCTCTTTCACGAGTGAGAGTGAAAACGTTTTTTACTTTTTTCTTAACTCCGAAAACTCGGGGATTCACGATCCCAAAGCTTGGAATCCAAGTTGAAGAGAAAGGTGAGGAGACTTTATAATATGTGGCATATTCTCATGTAAATCCAAAACACACACACACGCACAGCACATCTCTAGAGAGAAAGAGAGAGAGGCCTACTGGGACTGTTCACAATAATTTTTGAATGTGCAATTTTGCTGGGTAAATAAAGGGAATGGGAAAAGTTGTTCTCTCTTTCTGTGTATTGTGTGTCTAAATCCCACCAACAGCACCAGCCTCCCTGACACACACACACACGCAGGCACACACACACACTGTAGAGATTGAGGGAGAGAGTTAGACAAGTCCGCCGTTCTCAGTCTGTGCGGAGCTTTTGGAGGGCAAGCTACAAATTTCCTTCCTCTCCACGGAAATTACATGAGATTGAAATCTACCATCCCCTTAATTTATTCTCCTCCGTCTCCTCCTCTTCTAAAAGTGGCTTGTGCTGTGGGAGTGTGTGTCTCCTCCACATTTTTGTGACAATGAGTGGTTGTTGTTGTTGTGTCTCGTCCGTCTCCTCAATCTCAATTATTGAGAGGATGTGTGTTTTAGTGATGGTGATCCTCCTATAAAAAATGTCCAAATCCCGTCATCAATCGGACAGGAATTGTCGTTCCCACCCGTCCTCCTCCGGGCTGGACCACACATTCTCCTCCACCTCCTCCTCTGACCTGTGTCACCACCTGGACAATCTTGATGAGGAGGATGAAGGTGAAGAAGAAACGGGGTTGGCTGATGCAAGTCTTTCCCTCCACCAACAACCACCACAACAAAAGGGAATGGAGGGAGTGAAAAAGAAAGAGTTGAAGGGTTCCTGGTCATCCAGGACTTTTCGGAGTAGTGATCTCTCGGGTAATTCCTCCTCCTCCCACATCTACCAAGTGGATAGTGATTGTGCGGATGATCTTTTATTCCATGATGATCATGGAGGAGGAGGAGGAGGAGGGAGTGATGAAGATTTTAGTGTGGATTTACCAAGTGATCTCCCGTCAGGTTTGGTGGATGCGGAAGGGGATTTAATAGGGAGTGTACGGCTGGGTCAAGAGGATGATGGGGATGAACTGAGGTCAAGGGACAGTAATGTGTTTTTGGATAAGGATGGTCAGCCGGAAGACAACAAATTGAGGAGTTTGAGTGTGATTAGTAATGGTCGTGTTTTTACTCATGGTCGGGGGTACCATTTACACAATCATTGTCGTCATATTCATCATCATCATGGACATGGACATGGAGGGGTGGGGAGGGACAATAGTACGGGAGCTCAAAGTAATTCCAGTACGAGTACGATAGCCATATTCCTTATACAAATGTACAGCTACCCGCATAAGCTTTTTCTTACGTCAGAGTCACAGGAGAAATTTTTAAAACATTCTATAAATTTTTTCAACGGGGAGATTTGGTTTTCAACAGTTCTGTGGAGAATCCTTTTCTGGGTGTAGTTCAGATGATATGTGGTCAAAAGGTCAAAGAATCTGGAGCGAGCAATTTTGAAAGAAATGATTTGCAAAAAATAAGCTTCAAGAAATTATTTCATTCTCAACGGAAAGATTTTTTAATGGAGAATTCAGAATAGCAGGTTTGTACTATAGGTCATTCTCTGTTAGAATTGAATTTTTTGAAGAGATTTTATCAAAATGTGAAGGCACAATGTTGAAATTTCGAAAAAGACGTCATTTATAATTTACCTATTTAAATGTCAGACTTCGACGCCGTTCAAGTCTTCTATGGAGGTAAAGTGTTATATGGTGTAGTCACTAATCCGGAATAAACACAAGTGGCGTCCAAGTCAAACATTTTTCTTGTGCATTTAACTCTTTACCTTTTGACCTTTGGAGGTCAAGGGAAGCAATCACCCTTAAAGTTGTCCATTTAAACGTTGGTCTGGAGGGTCTAAGGAACCTTCCTGCCAAGTTTCAGCCCAGCCAAACAGAAAATTAATTTACTACGTTCTTTTCACCTTTCTTGAAAATGTTTTTATCAGCTTTTTAAAATTTCAGCATTGTGCTTTCAAATTTCGATAAACTATTTCGAAAAATTCGATTTCTACAGATAATGAACTTGGCTACAAAACTGTTATCTTTAATTTTTCATCAAGGAACTTGTCTTTCGAGAATAAAATCATTTTTAAACTTTGTTTTTGAAAATTCTATTTTCACCATTTCTCGCTCCAGACGCTTTGACCTTTTGACCAGCTGTCATATGAACTAGACCCACTAAAAATTCTCCACAAAACAAATTTTCCCTGACGTGCTCCGGTTTGACTGTAAGCGTAGAGAAAAGGGTTACGCGGGACGTTGCACAATTCATATTATGTACGGACAAAAATCGATCACAATTTATGACTGTTAAATTTTGTGCCGGTAGCCATAACGCAGCACTATTACCCTGAGGGTGGTTTCGGCTGGGTTATATTGGTGACCTCAGCCCTGGCCCATGTCATAATGTGTGGTGTCCAGTTCTCAACTGGTGTCATCATGGCAGCCATTTGTAAACAGTTTGAATCGGACGAGGTCAGAGTGGAAGCAGGTACCTACACATTTTATTGGCGGGAATATTTGTCATTTAAAAAACCATGGAGAGAGATAATTACATGGGGAAAAGAGCATGATATTTCCTCTCTCTGAGGAATTTGGAGAAGAATGAGGAGGAGGAGGACTAGCAAAAAAGAGAGAGAGAGAGGAGTCACATGGCCGATGACAAGATAGGTTGAGACAGATGGAGAATGTTAAATGGGCTATGAAAATATGTGGAGGAAAATGCGTGTTATTCATAAATGAGGATGAGATGAGATGAGGGAAAAGTAAGATATTTTTGGGTGAGAGCAACACACACACACACACACTCTCTCTCACTCTCCATCACATCACATTACATTTCAGTTATATAAAAATGGATTTTTGCCACCAAGCACCAATCCGCCGCCAATCTCTCTCTCCCACTCTCTAAAAAAATACAACAAGTTGATTCTGTCGCTTCCACTTTACCCGGGTTTTTAAATAGGAAGAGGAAAGAGAGTGAGAGGGAAAGTGTGTGTGTGACGGTACGGTTCCTTCATCTTCTGTTGATGAATGACAGAGCCAGTGCTCTCATATCTCAAATTTCGGGGGAAATCTGGAAGTCTCAATTCCGAATCTCCGACTCTCGGAGATTCACTCTGAATGCCGTCACCCGCGTCTGATTCGGCTGCTCCTTGCGTCAAAGACTTTGGCCTCTCAAAGTGAAGATCTGTGAATCAAATTAAACGTAATGTCAGTGGACGAGAAGAGAGAGAGGGTCAGTAAAAATTTAGTCGATTTCGAGAGAGAAAGATTCGTTGTTTGGAAAAAGGGGAAAGAGGCGGGTTCCCTCCGCCTCCTCCTGTGCAGTTCTGACTGACATTAGGATCATAAGAGGATGATGGGATGGAAACATTGTCCGAGGCTTGAAAGATGTGAGCGTATAATTTAATTGGAAATGGGAAATTAAATGTTATCAAATTATATGTCTTCATTGAATAATTGAGATTCTTTTCTAAAGCTAGCCTCTTCTTCTCCTTCTCTCTCGCACACACACACACACACACACAGAGAAGAGGGAGAGTCAGGTGTGGCTTTGGATGAAGCCCACAGGCCAACATTATTGTAGTTTAATGTTGTTACTAATACGTAATTTAGCCCCCATCAAAATATGATGATGCAAAATAACCAATTTTTTCCCTTCCCCTTTTTCTTCTCTTCTTCTGGTTCGCAGTTGGAAAATTCTGACTGGAAATTTTTGCACAGAGCTGTCAATCTACTGTCTACATTATTATATGGATAACCCTCATTTTTTGCACACACACACACGAAAGTTGTTTTACGTGTGTCTGTGTACACTGTACAGTGTTTAGCAATTATGATCGCCAATAATTTCGTCTCCTCCTCTTCTGTGGGTACAGTTAAAATTTTTATGATAAGAAACCATTGGATTTTGGTATAAATACAATGTAATTATGTAATTCCGTTTGAAAATTTGTCTTCCCTTTATTTAAGTATTTAAATCTCTAGTCAACATTGTGAGAAAAGAGGAGGATGAAACTTTTTTTGAGCTGTTTTTTTCTTCTTCTCCTCCTCCACGTTTTATTGGACGGACGTGCGGTGGATTCCGAGATTGTGCGGAAGAGAACAGAATTTGTTGTGTTGTTGAGGATAATGAGTGGCCATAAAAATGAGAGCAGGGAACTTTCCTTGATTTTTTGAATATCTCGAACTGCAGATGCAGAGCGGAGGATCCACAGAGAATTTGAGGTTTCCTCGCTCTGTAGAAATGAAGAAGGTAAATATGAGTAATCATGATAATGCGAAAAGGATTTTCCAGAATGAAATTGACAGAGACTATTACAAAGCGCTGTATTTGTGTTGTGTGTGTGCGTGTGTGTAGAAAAGAGAGCAGTGGTTTTTGAGAAACATACTCATGACAATAAATTAATAGAACATGGAGTGGACATGACGGTTCGGAAGATTACCACGTAAATTACGACTAACTTCACTAGTTCTTCCTCACTTCTTCCCTCCCAGCACACACACACACTCTCTCTTCCTTCGAGGATAATTAGATGATTTGGCCAAAAATACAGTGCAAGGACTGACTGACTGTGTGTGTGTGTGGAGATTGCCGATGTAAAAACCAGTTTCTAATTGAGAGTCACAATCATCTAATTTACTAGTGTGTTATCGGGAGGATCCAATCAGCTGTACCTCCGGCTCTTCAAATACGTGTGTGTAACAATCGTACACACACACACACGCAGAGAGAGACAGTGTGTGTGTGTGACAATGTTCTTCGTCTCTTGTCATCAGGACTCAATCGACAAATTCCCTTCATATAAATCTGTGGAGAAATCAAACGTGCCATTTTTGGCACAAAATCTCAGTGCATTTTGCATTGTGTGTGTGTGTCTTGTACTCGTGTGTGGAGAGAGAGAGAAATGGCAACTTTGTGTGTGTGTTTATTCCGCGGGTGACGAAGGAGGCGGGGGACAAACGACAACACAGACTGCTTAGCTTTGATATTCCCGAAAATACTATTGCACAACAGAGAGAAACTTTTACGATTCTCTCCAGCAGTCAGGGAACGTGTGTGTGTGTGTCTACATTGTCCGGGATTTCTCTCTCTCTCGCTTTGTAGTGTAGTGTGTGTCTGAGAAAAAGAATAATTCGGGGAGAGCGCGTAACAGATTTCCACAGTCTGCCCCTCTTCTCTCATTTCATTTATTTGCAACAACTTTTATGATTTTATATGCGGCATTCCGTTACATTGGCACAACCCCCTGCAACACACACACACATCAGACACACACACACAAAGAGTAGAGAGAGGAGAGAAGAGAGAGAGAGAAAGATGTAGCGCGAGCTCATGCAATTTTTGTGTTGCTTTGCTTTGCTGGCTCCCCTCCGCCATTTCCATCTTTTTTATCTCATTTTATTGCAAATTTTGGACGAGGAAAGAAGAGGAGGAGGACAACAAACAGTGCAGCCGCACCATTAACTTTAGTTCGGAGGAGGAGGGGAAAAAGATGGGTTGCAATTTGAGACAAAAATTCTTTATGACGAGGCTTCAGGCTTTCTCAAATGTCAATCTAGAGATAATAGAAACAGAGCAGCCTGTCTCTCTGTCTCTCTGTTTGTGTGTGTGTGTGATGTGGGTATGCCACGTCAAGATTGAAGGTCAGAGACAGAGAGAGAAGGGCAGAGACTAGGAATTGCGATGATTGCCTTAGGTCAGCAAATTAAATGTTGAGATTATTAGGAGAGTTCCCTTCAGTGATGACAGAGCCCCTTCATCATTCCTTCCTCCGTCTTCTTTTCTTGACGTATTAATTTTCTTTGTGCAAAATTCCCCCCTCCTTTTTTTCCTACTCTTCCTTTTGCACACAGTCCAGAATAGTGAGTTCAGTTTTGAGACTGGGCTAAAAAGTTAAATTGCCAATTATCCTTTTGCTGTGGAATTGGTTTTTGAACCACAGACTACAAATTTTAGATTGACTGTTTTTTTGAAGATTGAAGGGTTTTGCGAGGGTGGGTCAAAAGTTATTATTGAAAAACAAGTTCACGCAACACAAACAGATAAACAATGGAATTGTTAGGAATGTTACATATAGGGAAGACAAAAGAATAGCGTGATTTGTGAGGGCACCCTTCATCTGGATATTATATATCATTTGTTGATGTGTGTCTTTGTGTGTGTGTCTCCCACACACACACACAACTTTCCGAGTCTAATTGACTGCAACCAAAGCGGAGAAGACGACAGGTGAATTAGTTGTCTTCTTCCCAATTGTAATTTAAAGCAAAGCTGAGATACTGACTCTCAATTGAAACAAGAGCATCATTGATCCTCTTTGTCTAAGGCTTAGATTTTAAGAGTCTTTGAAAATGGAGAAGAGTCGTGGTCAGGCTAATACTCACTTCTTCGTTTGAAATGAGAACCTCAATTTACTTTTCCTTGTCCAATTCTTGTGCACACACACACACACACACCACATGTGTGTGTGTTCAAAGTGGTCATTTTTGTCCTCATGTTTTTGTGAATGGAGGTCGTCACCGTTTTGCCCCAACAGAAAACATGTTCACACAGACACACACACACACACGGAATTCTCATTGAGAAAACTAGGAGAGTTGGTGTTACACACACATACACAGTACACACACACAATGTTTGTGAGGGGCCACATGGGGTTCTGGGATGAGATGGGGCCTTATGCACCAATCCTTTAATTTTGTCTCCTCCTCCCTTGTCTTGGTCAGTGGAAGAAGTCGTGAGCTGTAATTCTCATAAATCCACTCTCTGTCTTTTTTATAGATGGGAAAAAACTTGCTTCCCTCCTCCTCCTCTCTCATCAACAAGATAATTGCATTTTGGCATTCGAACCCAGCATCATTTTGAGACATGGGCTCAAAACTGATCAGCCACTTTGTTCAGTTTCTTGATTGCCGGTTTGTGTGCTGTGTGTGCGTGTTGGACAATACAATGTTACAGCGTGTGTGTGACAATGATGATCATTAAGATGAAAACTTGTATATTTTTAGTCTATCTTCATCTCGACAATTTTCTGACTATTGAATTTGTCCGTCACCCTCTCTACTCTCTACACGGAGAGAGGCACACATCGGCTGGAAGTGTCCTATTCACAGTTTTGTCGACAAGAAAGCTAATGAATTGTCCCACACAACGAGTACACCACACACACGTCACACACCAGGCGACAATTCCTCAATAATAATAGTGGAGGACCACATTAGCCCACATATAGACATGACAGTCGAGTCGGGGAGGAAAACAATAGGAAGTGGACCATTGAGAGAGAGGAATTCATATTCGCACCCTCCTGATTTATTATGCTGTGGGCTATGAAGAGGCAAATTAATTTTTTACCCCCTCTCCACTATGTGTGTGTCATAGAGAGAGAGTGATAGTCACGTTGGGATTGGCAACACATCGTCCCGATCCCAATTGAATGTTCTAATGACGCTCAGCTGAGACAAACACACACACACACACACACTCAGGAGTCAAGTGAACTGTCAAGACAGTTTAAATGTAAACAGGACGATTAATATAGAAATACACAGTCACAGTCAGAGAGAGAGAGAGACGAGTATGAACTCCAAAGGACGAGTCAAGTGGCTTCTTTTTATTTATTTATTTTCCACTCGCATATTACGTACTGCAAAATGCCAATACTTTTCTCTCTTCTGATTCTGTATGCATGGGCCATAGGCAGGAAGGAGTCGTAAAGTGGAGACGAGGAGTTTGTCCGAAGGGAGAGTGTGTGTGTGTGTGGATCAGATAAAATGTTTGTCTTCCTTCGGGAGAGCGAACACACACACACACAAGAGGTTTTTTTGCATCATCAAAAGGGAATTTGTATTGCTTGTATGTAAAATCCTCGTACCATGATGATGATGATGATGGAGGATGTACACTCAGAAAAAGAGGGGATTGAGGGAACACACACACACACCCGCAGTTTGGGTGTGGAAGTCCTAAAGCCTGGGTTGGGCAGGGCAAACAGGGAATCCCAGATTGGGTCAAAATGACCAAATTTCGAGAAAAGTCAGAAGATGAGAAATTTATTGCGATGCGATGCGATGCGGCTTGATAGTCTCTCGATTTTGTAGTTTTCTGCAAGACGAATTGGATTCGTAGTGCGTGTGTGTGTCTCTCTCTCTGGAATGGAATAATTTATGGGGGATGATGGTGATGACTCTGTTTTTTTGTGTATGTGTATTTATCCAGGATGGCTTGGTGCTTGTTCGGTGGGATGTTCGCTTTTTCTGTCTCCACTTTGGGTTTCGATATGTAAAAGGAAGAGCACAAGACTGACGGCGGGTGAGTTTTCCTTGGTCAATGTAAAAAATTACGCGGGTGAGTACCAATTTAATTTGGTGATTTAATTTGTACAGTTTTTGGTGGACTTGTCGCTGCCCTTGGCTGCCTCTTTACCTCCTTTGCTACACAACTTCATCAAATTTTCTTTAGTTATGCTATAATCCTGGGTAAGTCATAATTTTATTGGATAGTGTTCAGAAGAGGGATTTTACTAACAGTTTTGATGGGGTACATTTGAAGGGGTTGGGGTCGGGTTGACTCGGGACGCATCATCCTTGATGGTGGGTCAATACTTCAAGCGGAAAAGGGACATGGTCGAAATAATTGTGGTAGCTGCGAGTGGACTGGGAATTCTTGTCATGTCAATCCTCATCAATGGTGCTATAAAGTAAAAGACTAAATACTGTACGACTACTAAATACTGTGGCGGGAATGGACAAAATTGGTACAGTACTTTAGAAAATTAATTTGGTTTTACAGTTCATTGGGATGGAGATTAGGACTGCAAGTGATTACAGGTTGTCTCTTCATCTGTTTCTTCCTGGGTACTTGTTACCGCTCAGCGTCCCTTTACCATCCTCAACGAAGGGCTATCCTTCATCTCAAGAATCAGAAGAGAAAAGTAAGTATTTTGTTTGCACTATGGAGAAGGAAAAAATATTTTTGCAACATGTGTCATAATATTGTAAGAGGAGGAATAAATGGCAATAAAAAGTAAAATCGTGACTGGGACTGTACAGGTCAAAGACAAGGAGAAGAGAGATGACAAACCACCATTTCTAGACTGTAGTTGCTTAAGGAGTAAAACAGGTAATTCTCAAAAGTCTATTTAAATTGGCTCTGTTGGAAATCTCTCTCTCTACTTATGTACTACTTATGTATTATTGTTTACAGTACAAATTCTTCTACTCTCGTCCGCCCTCACCGCCTTCGGCACCTACACTCCCATCTTCTACCTGGTGAGATTTTTTCTCTCATCTTTTTTGTATCTTAGATTCTTCAGTTGTCCATAATTTTGTCAATTTATATTGAAATGTGTGTGTGGATCAAAAAAGGCTATGGAACAGGGAGAAGAAAACCCGGATGTGGATGTTTCCCTCCTGTACCTGTACGTGGGTCTAGCATGGATCCTAGGCTCCGTTCTTTTTGGCATCCTCGTCATCCAGAAAAGCAAGGACTGTCGCATGTCAAAGCAGTATTTGTGTCAGGTCAGGTCAAACTTACACTCATCAATTTCTTCCAGGAGTGAACTTTTCAGAGGACCCTTTTTTCATTTACATTTTGATTACAGGCAGCTGGACTTTTATGCGGGATCTCTATCGTGACCTTCACAATCGTGAAAGGTCAGAGTGGTCTCCTAATCTTTTGCTGTATATACGGATTCTCTCTTGGTGGTTACAATTACTCCCTCAAAGTGTACACCTATGACCGGGTGAGGGCACGTCACTTCCCAAGGGCTTGGTCCTTCATCCAGTCCAGTCAAGGGATCCCGCTTTTCCTTGGTGTCCCCATCACAGGTAAAAAATTCTCGTGGGCGACGGGTGGGCGCGCAGGTGAAAGTCTAGTTAATTACTTTCTCTCTCTTCTCTATGTAGGTTACGTCAATGACAGTTTCCCGGGTTGGAGGGCGGGTTACTACCTGTCAGCCCTGACTGTAGTTTTGGGGTCATCCTGTCTGTTCTTGGCAGACGTGAGGAAACGTCGATTGTCCCGCCGGAAATCCCAAAACAGTTCCACAAAAACGTAGTTTTTTTTAATTTCCCTCTTTCCCTTCTTTTCTTTCCTTTTTTTAAAAAAAACACAGAACAAATTTTAGCACATTTTTTGGCACATCATTCTCATGCACACAAACAATATTTTTAACAAAGAACACTGTCACACTGACACACGCTTTCCAGATGCGAGACGACGGTCACAGCACCAGACAATGATAAGGATGGGTCACACCGACTGTCCTTCATCTTCCCTCATCAACCAGATTCGTCCAGAGAGGATGGTGGAGAGGGTGAGGAGGATGAGGAGGAGGGTGGAAGAGAAGAGGAGGATAGTGATGACATGGTCGAAGGACTGGATCCATCTGTCCTGGTCAAAGAACTGACTTGTATTTCGGAGGAGGCTTTTGCTGACATGGATTTCCAGGTTCTCCTCCACTTGATTTCACATTTTTTTCTCTCCTCCCCTCCCCATGAATAAATCCCTTCTACTCCTGGGAGGAGACGTTCATGTAGTCTTAAAAATGCTTCCATAATGGTCCGGGCCTGTCCAAACCCGACAGATTTATGGATTACCCGGGAGTAAACAGAATTTTTTTTTCTCTCTCTCTCTCTCTCCGTGTAGGACATTTACTATGAGGAATGGGACGACTTTTTCGGGGAGGACGAGAGTGAAATCTCCTCCTGTAATAAAGTCGAAGACTGTCTCGTTTCCGACTGGCAACCTGACTGTCCCATCCCTACAATCCTCCGGCAAAACCCCCGGGTAACCAAGAAGAACAAGAACCTGCTGCTTCAGTCCGATCTGAGAGGAGGAGGAAACCGCCGGAAACATGTCAACTTTAGTAGGAACGGCCTTCATGCCGGGATGGGAACGGCAGCTGCCCTCGCCCGCGGCGTCGCTTCCATGGGAACCCGCCTTCCTCTCACAATCCAAGAGGCTCCAGATGAGAGCGAACCATTCCAGTCACCATTGACATTACCTCCTCCGAGTCAGCCATCGATCTCTCAAACTGGAACAGGTCAAGTTGCGGTGACCGACTCGGCACTATGACCCCACCCGAAACACACCAATCAAGTATTTATTTTGAACCGAATGTAATTTAAAGGATTTGAATTATTCCGTTTTGAAAAAAAAACAAGTGGAAAATAAAGACAAATCTTTTCTGCTGACATAACATTGCGCTACATGTTTTCATACACACACACGCACACGCACCGTACCGAGTGGAAGGAGAAAGTGTTTGTTGACAGGAAACCACCCACAGACTAGCCAAAGAATCATGATTTTTTGGATAAGACTCTCACAAATTTATGACCTTTTCTTATGACTCCGACCAACATAACAGCATCCCTCCCTCCATTATTTATCCATTTTCTCAGTCATCGGATTCGGATTTGTGGGCCACCACTTTCGGAATCCGTTTAAGTGTGTGTGTGTGTGTGTGAGGGAGAGAGGAGGGGGACGATGGAGAGTGAATTATCGTAAATCTTCATATTTGTGTGTGTGTGTGGGGTGACGAAGGTTTTTTTGAAAGTGGTTTGCATGTATGTACTCTGTCACATTTGCAATTATTAATTGTACTGCACTTGCACTTGAAGAGAGAGAAAGCGTGTGTGTGTTGGATTTATTTGAATATAAGTTTCAAAAAGAGTGGCATCCATGAAGAGAGAGAAGAGAAAATGATTTTTGTTTGTGCTAGAAAACAAAAAGGAAGAAAAAAGACTTTTTCCGGACTTTTGACTTTGTGGACTGGTTCCGACCGGGTAGTCCCGGTTCTGAGTTGGTTGTGGAATAAAAATTCACGATGCGTGTCAACATTGGACCCACATCCTCATCTCCTCCATCCCATGATGTGGATTGTGGATGACGGGTAAGAAAAAGAAAATCGGATGGTGGAGTGTAGTGCGTGCTTGAAATTGTACAATTTAATATGATGGTCCAAATGTGCGTCTGTCTGAAATGTCTCTCTTTTTCCCTGACATGTACTCGTATGAGAGGGAGAGAGAGGCAACCAGGCACACACACACAGAAATGTGGGAATGACTCTGGCACACGTGTCATCAATCCCTGGTGGAATCCGTCTCTGAACTGATCTCTTGCCTCATTATCATAATTCATTTGGACTCCTTCTTCCTCATTCATTCCCCAAAATTAATCCTCCTATCTCAATGTCTTTTACCCCCTCGTCCTCCACACAGGGAGACACACGCAGAAATGAGGGGTTGTGCAAAAAACAGGACAAGCCAAAACGAGAGTGACAAAGGAGTAGAAATACTTATATATTTTTTTTGTAGGATTTTAAAAGCGTTTTCAAGTACCAGGGGGAATTTTACACAACTTATTTCATTGTAGTGCAGAGTTAAGTAGAGAGGAGTGCAAAAGAAGAGGTCAGACACTTTGTCCACACTTTGTAAGGAAGAGAGAGAGGCAGTGTGTGTGTGTTAAAAATTGTATAATGGAGGAGGATAAGGAGAGACTGGCCATAGATCAAGTTAATTACATGTTGTGAAGGATAAATGCTTCATTTTATTATTCATTCTCCATCAAGACAGATGTATTTGATTTATTTACTTAAAATTGTACAAACCCTTCTCTCTCTCTCTCTCTTACTTTCCCCTCCTCCAGGACCGGTCCTATGTATTGCGGCGTTCGTATTTTTCACACATAAAAAATCCTTCTTCTTCTTCGCTGTAGTTTTTTCTGTATTTCTGCAGAGATTGATTTTTTCCGTTCTCGACTCCCTCCAAAGCGAGTGGAGGACTTTGGGGAGTCTCAATCCTACATCAATAATCCACAATGGCTTTTTTTCTTTAAATCTAAATCTCTTGACTCCATGCTGTGTGTGTTGAAAGAATCATATTAAAAAATTCCGAGAGAGATTTCAAAAGGAAGACGAGAGAATTCTAGTCTGTACTACAGATTGTAGAAAAAACGTGTAAAATTATTATTATTCTGTATAGAAATTTTGGGCATGAATAAAGAGGAGAAAAAATGACATGGCAGGGGGTGGCAAAAGGAAAGAGAAACACATTTGGTGTGTGTGTGTCTGTGGGAAGTTTGGCACTTAATCATTACATTGACTATTACGTCAATTTCTCCCTAGACTTTTTCTATGTATTCTCAATTCCGATCTTCAATTTGTCTTTCTTGTTTCATCTGATCTGATCTGTTTTTATTGAGACAAACCCGGGAGGACAAAAACGGGAGGTGGAGGAGGAAGCGAGTTTTACCCGGTTTTTCTTGATATCCCGAATCAAAATTCATTTTGTTTCTTCCAACCCAAGCTAATTATACGGAATTGTCCGTTCATTTCAGTGCTTTCAGCAGAGAAGACATTTTTTCCTTTTATCGTGACATGGAAAAGAATTATAGAGACTAGAACTGTGGTCATGTTTTTCTTTTTGGCCATTTCCAGGACCCCCTCCGTCTGTCTTCCATGTCGTAGGTCCAGGTAGAGACGATGGTCATGGTCTCAAGACTCCGGAGAAACAGAGAAAGAGAAGAGACAAGGAAACGGGGATTGAGGCAGGAACGGTTTTCTCCGAGTCGGTGGCGGCGGCTTCAATCCGACTTTGTGGTTCGAAAAGAAGGAGGAGGAGAGAATGACCTGGTAAAAGCGAAAAAGATTTGCACACACACACACGGAGAGAGTCGGCAGACAGAAAAACATAAAAAAATGTTGGAGGGAAAAAGAGAGAAGGAAGAGAGCAAGAATTTCTCCGAAAGAGTCGCTGGTTTTTTAAAAAAAGAAAAAGAAAGAAAGAAAACCCACAGTCTAATAATTTCCCTGTGAGAAAATGCATTTGGTCATAAAAAAGACTTTTGTTTATGGACACAACTGGCTTAGTCATTCCACCTCATTTATTCTTATGTCCTCTCTCTCTCCACACACACACACACACACATTTCCTCCCTGCCTTTTCCTTTAGTTTTTGCCATTCCATTTTGGGCCTGGGCCAACCCGGCTTTCCTTATGCCCACTCTTGACTTCTCTTCAAATACCCGCATTCGACAAGGAGTCGAAAAAAAACCTCAAAGTCTTTTCTCTCTTCTGTGTAGACAAAGTAGTTGTAGACACACGCAGACACACACACGAAATTTTTACCTCATTTTATTAGGTTGGCTGGTACAGGAGGCAACAAGGGACCATAAATTGTGCACTAACAACGTCGGCTGGCTCTCTCCGTAAAAAAAAGTCGTCTTCATAATATAATAATAATCATATCATTTAATTGGGAGTCTGGATTTCTCGCGCAAAAAATTATAGTCACAACCTCAAAGAGTCATCCTTCTCCTCTCTTCTACTATCATCTCGTCGTTACTTGGTCTTTAAAAAAATCCAAATCTGCCATTTTAAATCTCTTTTCTCCTCCTTGTTTTCACATTGTCCTTGTCACTTTCGTCTCGGGACAGTTTGTCTCCTCCTGTTTGGAGGAGATCGTAAAATTTCAGTGAAGGTTGACTCTACTCATTGTCAGTAAGACAAAGATTCAAGGAGGGGAAAGAGGAGATTCACTAATCAATGAAAAGTTGGCCCAATTTTGAATTTTTTGAAAACATTTGCCATTTTTTATTTTGTTAACTAATACCCGGGGTTTTGTTATTGTTCTAGGATGGAAGAGGATGGAGGTGAACATGGTTGTTTTTAAAGAGTTGTGATTGTTCGAAAGAAGAGGAGGAGGGAGTGAAGAGGCACGTTCGTAATCCTGTGATGATGGACGGGTAGAAAATTGGAAACCGAGGAGGAGGTGGAGCGGATTGACAGGTTTTTCTTCTTCCTATGAGGAGGATGAAGACCTTCTCCTCCAGTGGTTCGTTTTTCCCTGCTAGTTCCTCCTGAGGAGGACGGCGAGTGTCAAAGTGAGTGCCAATTGTAAGTGGGAGCCCACAGTGACAGCGGGAGGGGATGGAGGAGGATTGTCTAGGAGAGATGAGAGTAATTCTGTTCCCTTCAACGCTGAATTTTATTTTATTGGGGGGATCGTTGAGGAGGAGAAGGATGAATGAGAATATTATGAGGATGAAAAGAATTTTTTTGAGACACAAACTCTTGGTTTGGGAGGGCGGGTCTCGGGGCCATCCTCCTCCCGTCTCTTCTTTCTCTCTCTCTCTCTCTCTTGTACACTTTGTGGAGCTTAATATAAAACTATATTATTATTATAGAAATGGTAATAGAATGCAGTAGTTCTGTTGGCGGAGGTCCAAAGCTCATCTGCCATACACACACACACACTAGAGAGTGACTTTATTATAAGTATTATTACAACCATACACACACGTACAATGTGTGTGTGTGTGTGTGTGTGTGTGTGTGGAATCCATAGTTTTAGTTTGGGAAAATCTGCAAGTGGATGACTTCCACCCTCTTTTTCTGTTTGTCATCCCGATAAAAAAAACTCCCTGCAATACTTCCACATTAACTTTTTTTTCGGATTTCTCTCTCCCTCTTTTACATACACGTACTTACAGTCGTGACTTCTCTCTCTCTCCATTAGTTTACATGTGCTATATTGATGTGTGCCTGTGTGTGTGTATGGCAATAATCGGGTTATATACCAATCTTTTGGTTTACTGCCATCCCACGAATCTCAAAACTTTTTTTTCACTCCGAAATCCGAATCTTTTTTACAACTACTAAACTACTTTATCAGTGTGTGTGTGTACGTGTGTGTGCACTTTAGTAGTACTACGGAGGGTGGATGGGTGACAATTTTTCATTATTCGTAAGTAGAAGTAGTGTGTGTACTGGTTGTGAGAATGGAGAGATTGTAATAACCATTTCACATTTAAAATCAATGATACCATTACACTCCTGCCCACACACGCACTTTTGAGGGAAAAAAACAGTTTTAAAATTGATGGGAGTTGGGTGTCAAAATATAGAAATACAATTTTATGGTGTGTGGACGACTAACATTCAATACTAACAACTTTTCTCCTCCTCCTCCTCTAATCCCTTCCCTAAAAACAACTCAAGTGAGGTAGGTTTTTTCCATGATGACAACGACTCTTCGGATTACGGTTGACCTTGTGCGTGTGTACACGTGTATTTTTAATGTGTGTACTTGGGAGCCTGTACTTAATTGTACTAACAACATTTTTTTATATATTTCACTTAAAAATAATAAATTGGATGGAAAAAATTCTGTCAATTGTACAAATGAAATATGAAATCAATATTGAAAATTCGTTGAAATGTTTTAGACTCAAATCAAAATGTTTACACACACGCACAGGCACACAGAGAGGGTGTGTGTGTATAAAAGTTTTCGGATGACATGGATCAACCAAAGTTAGTAATAATAATAAAGTGGAAAAGTATTGAAGAGGTGGATGTCGATGGACCAATATTTTTTTATTTTTATTTTGTGTTGATTTTCAAAAAAAACATACATTTGTATTACATAGTTTTCCATTACATTCTATTATTTTTGGCACAACCTCAACCTTTATCTTAATTTATGAATCATAAACGACATGATATTTCCCTGTCGACATAAACATACAGTGCATTTTTATCGGACAAATGTAAATGTAACATCAACATTATTTTGTAATATTTTAAATATAGCAACTGAAATTCGAACTAAATATTTATGTTATGTGATATTGGATTTCTATACTAGATTTAATACAACAAAAAAACAAAAATGTTGTAAATATTTGTGTATTACCTCAACAGAGGATTTTTTAGATAGTATGACTACATTAATTAAACTTCAATAGTTAACTACAACTAACAATTCTTTGAATTATAGTGGAATTATAATTGTTCGTGTGTGTGTACATATTTATAGTAATTATTATTGACTCTGTGACTCCACTTTTTCAACTTTTTTTCTTCAATAAGAACACAATTTGCATTTTAACTATTGACTATAATTTGTAAATTGAATATTATAGCAATTATTGTTTCAACGAAATATTATCATGATCATGATGACAATAATATATTTATTATTTGGTGGACAAAAGCATTTCAGGAACTGGACTACACAGTCTTTTCGTTACACATTAGCATAGCTAAGATCAGTGATGACACGAGGTCAAAGATTATCTCAGTTTAGATTCTTTTACCTTACCCTTTGTTGTTGTTGAGTCCATTGTTCAAGGAGTAAACCCAGACCAGTCCCTACTTCTCGGACCAACAAAATCCAGAATTGTCCATGACCTGGTCCGGGACCTGGGACTGGGCCTGGCAGAATTGCATGTTCTGGTCTAGGTAGCATCGGCAGATCAAGATCGTCATTGTCTGGTAGTCCCCAGTCATGTCCACGGCCACGTCCAATGTTTTGAATAAGTCCAATGACTGGGGATAGAACATAAAAAAATCAATCAATTTTTGTCCTTCGTACGATATGACACAAATTGTGTAAAGGGAAAGAAAGAAGGGATGAAAATACATTCGTACCAAAATAATGAAACTCTTGTGTCAAGACATTCAAGCTAGCTCGCCATAATGATCTTATGAATACATTAAGGTAGACCCTTGCCGGAGGCTCCAGATCTTCATTCTGATTGTCAACGAGTGGCTGAGGGCCTCTTTCTCTATTCTCCATCACATTTCGGTCAGCTGGAGCCATTGGAACCTCATCCCTGACAACAAAGACGGCTGCCTGTCGTGGTCTGTTCCTCCTCATCTGTACTCTTTGACCTGCTGGTCGTCGGATCACAAGTCCTCGAGTCAAAATGGGTGGGGCTGTCAAAATTAAATAATATTTATTTGTTAGGAATCTTTTGCTGGTCATTAACCCCTCCCGTATCAAATATAAAAGTTTTATTGTGTGTAAATTCCTAATAAATCTGGAGAGAGAGAGAGAGAGAGCACACACACACAATATTTGATTGGAATACAAAATCCAACGTTTCGTTCTCATCTGATAAGAATCATGGAAAGCGAAAGAGACGTTGGAATTTCTCTCTCTCTTTCCGTTTAACTGGAATATTTTTGTCATTCCCTATATAACTATAATGCACGTATGTACATGTAGCAACCTGTTGTCGTTATAATGTGACTATACAGGTGACACTTTAATAAAGAATAAAAGGGGACTTACTTTGATTTTGAATCCCTTGAGTCTCCGCCACAGTGTCCTCATTCTGGTCATTAATTCGGGGTCCAGTGGAAGGACCCGGTGTCCGTCCCATCGTGTGTGTGTCTGACATTGATGAACATCTAATCCTCTGTCGTCCCTCTGGGTCAAGTGATGGTGGTAAGGCCGGGAATCCACTCAGTATTCTAATAGAAACGTCTGGAATAAAATTGGAAATTGGAAAATGGTCAGAAATCAATTCAATCCTTATATGAGAAAAACAAGAATCTTAATACAATACAATGATGGACAATAAATTGTTTTTAATTACCAGAATGACGCCGTCTTGTGGATGCTATGGTCCATTGTGAAGACATTTTTACAATCGTCTTCACTTTTTGGATGAAAGTTAAGATCTGAGGAAAATAATTGGAAAAAAGAAATGAACCAGATTTTGACTTGTCCACATTCACCTGTCAATTTTCTCATTGACCAATTTGATGGACTAACTACGATCATGTTAATTAAAAATTTTGAAAATATTTAAATGTAAGATGAAGATTAATAGTCAACTGAAAATAAACTCACCAAGTATGTCACGCACGTCACGAGGGAGAAAGGTCAATCGGTGTTTGTCAAGGCACTTGAGATCCAAAAACAAGGAGTATGATCGTAGGATGTCGGACAGAGACTGAGGATAATTTGGAAAGGACGAGTAGGTGAAGTGATGACAAGTCGTGTTACAATATTTCCCTCAATTTGACTAATTTTGATATACTATAGAACTCTGTCTATACCTATAAGAAAGTCCAAGTAGGACCCGAGTAGTTCAACTCCAAATGTCCACTCTCTCCCTCCTTTGCATATCCATGCA
>WJFB01001434.1:0-31509 GCA_009870185.1 Pygmarrhopalites habei | reverse complement strand
AAAAAATGCATCATTTACTAATTAAATAAAGTTCCTTAATGTATTATAAGGAATGGCTCCCTTAAGTCTATATAGAGTCTACATTAGTATACTATCCACGTAAATACATACATAGATGATAAAATATAAGTTGTAACTTGTCACAAGTAAAACACTAATTTTATTGTCCACACAAAGACAAGGTTACTCACAACAATTCTGCACACAATAGGAAAACAATAGCAAAATATCTGCAAGCTATCAGTCATAGTCTGTCCTTTGTGAGGTGAGCATGTCCGTAGGAGGAGAAGGAATTTTTCAGTATTACTCTGTAGTGATTTTGCAGTCATTTGTTTAAATCTTGGAAAAACGATCTTTTTGACAAAAATTGTATAGAGTTGGTTGAGAGTGTGTAACAGAGTTGACAAGTCAGACTTAAAATTGCTAGTCAAGCTCGGAATGTCATTCAACAAACAATTTTCCTATTGACAAATTAAGTTGTGACTGAACAAATGAAAAGGAAACTTTCCAATTTCAAATGAACGCCATTTAGTTTCATTGTTCTGTCTTCTTTATAATGAGACATTAGCAGAGATTCAGCAATAAAAACATTTTTTTGTACATCAAGTCTCTTCGAATGAAGACCTTTTGCTGAGGACAAGAAAGAGCCTCAGATTTTCATCACAGCGAAATGCAACTGTCCATTTACCTGATTGTGATATTTTGTAATTTATCCATCAAGGGAATTGTCGCAAAACTTAATGCCAAACAGGCACAACAACTTTTCATCTCAAATGAAATCTACAGCAAATTGTCACCAACTGTTAATCAAGCCTGGACTGCTATTCAGGTATTATACAATTTATTATCTACCTGCTCACAATTTCTTTTTTAATTTATAAATCACTGCTGTACAGGAAGCGGAAAAAAATGGTCAACTACAGGACGAACGTTTCCAACAAGACATTCTCTGGAATGACATCATCATGCAGAAATTGAAGCCAGTACATGAACAACTGAAAAAAGTAGACAGTGTCGTGGCTGACCATCGACCATCCAAGTACCTCAACGAGATTATCAATCTAATCGATCTGTGAGACACATTCATCATTAAATCAAAGCTTTCATTCTAATTCTACAATAGTGAATCAACTAAAGTAAGAATACAACATTTGATAATGTCTGTGTGTCTCTTTTGTTTCAAAAATATATATATTTAATTCAAGTATAGCACGAAACTCAGGAATGCTTCGGACTATATCAGTAAATCGAAGCAAGTGACCTTGATTGACTTTTGGAAAGAAAATTGGGTCAAATTGTCTTCACTCCTCATTCAAATGCACTATAAATATGATTGGATTTTTGACCATGCTTACGTACGTAACTCAAAATCACCTTATATGAAATGCCTTAAAATAGATTCAAAAAAAGAAAGTAAGATATTTATTCCTTTCTTATAGAAAGAAGGCTTTCCTCGTAATCTGGATCACGAAGTGGAAGATGATTTGTTCACCACTCTAAGGGATAAATGGAGATTTCACTACACATGGCTCAAAATTGACAATAAAAATAGAGGTTAGGTTATCCATCAAATTATATCAGTGGAAAAGGACCGTGACCATTTAAATTTAAATCAATATTGTTGACACAGGGGAAGGGAATGACCGGTACACCCAAACTTACGATGAAGTTGCTGGGTATGCCAAAGTGACTACAACAGGGAAACAGATTGAAAATAATTTGTTTGTTGGACTTCGAGTTTTACTCAAAATGCATGTAATGGAATTTATAATATTTTTCAGTGTTTGAAAGGTACTGCCCAATGAGCAGTGCCCATCACATTTTTTTGGATTTTGTACATGGTCTATTTGTTCCTTTCTCTTATTTTCCAGCCAGAAATAATTGGGCCTTACAAAGCACTGTACACTTACAATGACACCATCCAATGTCTAGGGACACAAGATTATGCTGGAATCCAAGGACTGGACTATGAAATTCCAATCTATGTCCTCCTCTACATTCTGAATGCTGAAATGAAGTACTATTTACTCAGAAATTTTGCTGAGATGCAAAATTGTGTGGTTGGTGAGTTACACAAATGTCTCCTCCTTCCCTCATTTTGAGTCTACATTGCTATCTATAGAGCTCAATTTTCAATTATATTGGACTATTTTCAGAGAAAAAGTGTAATACGAAGATGGTGTCCGTGCTGGAGAAATATTTAAATGTCTACTACAAATTTTACTACGATGAAATGATCAAGGCTTTCAAAATGGATGGAGATCGAATCAAAGAAGCTCCACCTGAAGCATGGCGTTGGGGTTGTGACCCCACTCCGATTGACACAACTGACCCCAAGAGTAAAAGAAATTACAGTGAAGGAGACAATTTTGCACGATTTTACGACTTTGACACGGTTTCAAAACCATCATCATTAACTAACTACTACAAAATCTTTTGAGTAATCACAATGTACATTGCATTGTGGATGTGAGAACAGTTTTGAATCAATTCTCTTTTTTGTTCATTTGACATTCCTTTCAGTCTTTCATGGCGGAAGAGAGGAATTTATCCCTCACCCAAACATGTCGGGATAGTTGTGACCTTTTTGATGGAGCTTTCTCTTCCATCCCTTGTGAAAACGATGGATGGAATTGTTTGGAGAGTGACGACGACTTTGACTGTTACGAACGTCGAAAAAATGGGTTGAAATGTCCTGAGAAACAACGAACTATATGTCCAAATGAAGGGCTTCAGGTAAGTGTCACTTTCAATTGATTTCTTGAATACTTGTGCTGTGTCGACTTTCTAGTGACAAAAGCCACTTGAATGTGTTTTGCAGTGTGTGACGAGCAAAATAAAGAATGCAAAAATTTGCAAAGGACAAACAGAGAATCGGTACATTGAGTACATGGAGTCGGATGGAAAACTATTTCAACAACTTGGAGAAAGTAAGAAAGTCTCATGCATCTTTTACAAAATATTTTGCCTTCGAAGTTGGAATTATTTATCTACAACGATTCTCAAAATTCTTGTTCCAGAGACTGAATGTAATACAAAAATCGAAAAATTACGATCATCACAAACATCCGAGAGAGCAGGGATTACCAAATTTGAACCTCAACAATGTGAAGTTTGTCTTTGTAAGTGTTATGAACCACTTGGAACAGATTCACATCGATTTGTCAGTATAGTCCCTCAAATGACTGACGTTGGACAAAATCGAATTGTGGCTGGGATCCGTTTTGCCAAATTGAAAAATCAAATTCATTTGCAGGTTTACAATTGAAAAAAAGCATTTTGTACCTTCTAAAATTAATCATGATAAAATAAAAAGCAGGATTCGTACATTATGTAGATTGCCGATGCAGCCACAAATGAACAAGGGAATATCGATGAGTCAACTGTTCGTTGGATTGATCCTTCCCCTGTTGACACAACAAATTCATCTCAAGTTTTCCGACTGGGTCGAGAAGCCAAGAATATATTATTGGATAATGTAATCATTCCTTATGGTTATACTTTGACGGGTGTTCGATTCAAAGCCATACACATCCCATTTGACAGAACTTTTGAGACGGAAATGGTTCTTCAGTTACATGTAACAACTATATATAAAGTATCTAATTTCATTCACAACAACAATGACATATTAATGTCTTACTTTCTTCTTCTTGTTTACAAATAGATCACGGCTACCGATGGATTTGGTAAATTGATTCCGAGTGACTCGGGCTGGGTTTTCAATTTCAATGATTCTCGATTCCGTGATGAGATTAGTATCGAAGACTCGGAACGTCCAACTCGTGGTCTTGGACCATCTAGACCATTATCCAAAACAAATGAATACTTGAGAGTTCAAGGGTCATCCTTGAAGAAGGATGCAGGTCAAACACCCGTCCCATTTTTTGACATTCAAAAAGTCATCTTTTCAGGGAACATGACACTGCTCAGGGGGGTCGGGCTTTACTACAAAAGTACCCCTGGATATGGAGGATTTTTGGCTTTTCGGATCATCTCTGAAATTATTGCAGACCTTCCTCCGGACCCAAGATTTAATTTGTGGAACTTGCTTTTGGCGGATGATCGAAGTCGAGAAATCAGCACTCCTTCAGGGAGAGCTGTATCTCAGGTTGAAGATGATAAAACGGCAGAGTCACTACAGAATACTGAAACAACTACAACTGAATCGACAACAGAACTACCAAAGATTATTGAAAACGCTACACCTCAGTCAACAGAGTCACCAAAGATTGTTGAAAACATTGCACCTCAATCAACAACAGAGCCACCAAAGGGTATTGAAAACTCTACAACTAAACCAACAAGCCGTCATAAGAAAAAGAAACATTCTTCGGGTTAAACATACTCAAATGTTCCAAAATATTTGACCAGGTCAATTTCTCTTCTTGACCTTCCTGAGTTCTCACCCTCTTACAAAGTGTGCCATGACTATACGCAAAATTTGAAGTTGACCAGCAACAGGTAGATACTTTCAAATGTGATATATCCAGTGTAGACGTTTTTCAGTTTTTTTAAATTCTTTTTTAAGCCTCTCTTAATGTGCAGTTTTTACGAATGTTCCATCATTTATGTGTGTATGTAATCTAACAATTTTTTTACACCTTTGTAATGATATGTAGTCAATAAATGGCTTCATGGTACTAGTCCTCAGCATGAAACGAGTTTAGAGATTGAAAATTTTATTGGACATTTCAAGCGAAAGAAACAGGGAAGCTTTATTTTTGAAAAGTACACTTCAAGAGGTAGACGACATTTAATACAAAATCATTACATAAATATGGTTAACTACACAACAAAATAATGTAAATGCAATACTAAATTAATATATTAATAAGTATAAGCACAAATATCTTTACTCTCAATCCATTTGAAATTTTTACAGTGCATTTAAATCAGTTAAATTAATTCGTCCCTGAAAATTCGTGAAATTTTCAATGTCACCCTTTTAAACGCCCCAGTAAATTCGACATACCCAGCCACAGTCAGAAGTTCTAGCTCAGAAAGATAGAGCATAGCTTTCACACTAATTCATAATTAATTATGAACTTATAATACTGTGGATTGGTAATGGAATGAGTCAATATGTTCACTCAATCTACTAAATGGTACACGTCACACACTTGGAGTCAACTGAGTCAACTGACTTTTGATCTCTTAAGATCAACCACCCCAACTTCTTGTGTAGAATTCTTTTGACTCCAATTCCCAGTTGAGAATGAGGACATTGACCCATTCCCCAACGTCACATTCAGAGTAATATCATATTTTTGAGTCCAAAACATTTTCAAAATTTTTTTTCCCATCTGAAGAGCCAATCTCCACATCCCTTTCCTAATACCATCCGAAATCCATGACCAAATTGTATTATTGACACCCATCAAACTCCCAACTTGATGAAACCCTTGAGTCCAATTCCCATCCGTCTCATTCTTACCCTTCAGGGTCCCTATAATCTCCGGACGATCTCCATCCCAAAAATTTTCTTTCCATCTATCATTTTCTGAAGTACTATTCCGAGTGTAAATCGTTTTTAGATTTAGTAAACCAATTTTTTTCCAAGGTGACATTGAACTCAGTGGAGAAACTGTGACATTAGTTTCTTCACTGTCATAATCCTCATCCGATAATTCTACAGAGATACTAGAATTCAAATCATTCCTTCTGTTCTCATTATCCATACCTAAAATTGGGGTAAAGTTTTTCGGAATCTGACCACCTAGTCCACTCAACAGGTTTTCAATTGGTTGGCCAGACACATTTTTTAAATCTGTAATCGATTGAAGATTATCGCCGGTCATTGTCGTCGTAGTCTCAATAGATTTTGTATTATTGTCATCTCGTTCTTTTCCTTCCAACTTTTTGGATGGAAAATTTTCATTTTCTGCACGTCCTTCCCCTCGTAAATTTGACGACATCCGGTCGACTCTCTCTTTCTTCCCATTATCCAGGTAACTTTTCTCTTCCCTTCCCTTTGTATTAGTATTCTCAGGAAGAACAGGGATTTGTTTGTGTTCCAACTTTTGTCCATTGACGTCCAATACTTTCTCCTCGTTGTATTGATTATTTGTTGTTTTATTTTCTCTGCTCAACCGGTCACCGGGTTGTTTTGTTGATCTTTGGTGGTTTTCTCCATTCCCCATTTCCACTTTGTGTTCTCCAGTCGATTCAGACACAAGTTTATCTTGATTAACGGGGAGTCCAAATGGACCAAAGTTCGAGTCCATACCTGGGATAAGGGGAATTTCATGTTTACTTTCACTTTCACTTTTCCCTACTTTCTTTGACTTTGATTTCAACTGATTTTTCCTTCCACATCCTCTCCCTTTTTTGTTCCTCCTCCCTGGCCCCTTCTTTTTAGATTTACGACTTGTATTTGTAGGGAAAACTGGGAATTGACTGTCGGATCCCATTAAATTCCTACTTTGAATCTGAGGTCTTCCAAACGAGTCTTCCATATCCACATCTTGATCATTGGGGGAGGATTCATCAAAATTTTCGTCAGACTCTTCTTCGCCTGACAAGTCATTTGGTAATGACTGTGGTGGTGGATTATTTTGTTTGAAATTGTTTGGAGTGAGTTTACTACTCTCCTCCTCATTCCCCGACGGCTCCTCTGACTCTCCTAAACCAATTCCCAGTAGAGTGGAGGTGTTGGACTCCTTTGATAGGATACTAGTAAGGAGGAGAAGAATCCTGACCATTCGTCTGGTCATTTCAACTGGTCACTCCGGTCCAAGGGACACAGTTCCAAGCGTTCAGAATTTGTGTGGGGAAAAGGAAAACATTGTCCATTTTTAATTGTGACCGTCGTTTAAGCTGGTTTTCGTATAGAAGGATTAGGCTATTCAACAAGGCTTCTACATTATCTAATACATATTGTATGTAACGTACATATTATTTGACTCTTGCCAAAAGAAATATATGTATTTGAAGAACCTTCTTGAAAGGTTATGGTTTCAATGTAAAATACACACACACACACATCACACTCTAAACTTTACGAGCCATCACAAGAATGACAATGTAGAAATGTTTTTTGATTGAGGCATTTAAAATTTTTTATTCCTCCTCCCTTGCCACTGTACAAATTGTTTTCTTACTATCGAAACATGAGTCATTGTCATTCTTTCTGCTGACTAGGGCATAGCGTGTGTGTTTAACACATGACGAACAAGGAACGTGGATAATTAGTTGTTTTAAAAATAAATTTTACAAAATTGTACCTACATGTACTTATTTAAAATAATTACTAATAGACAGTAATTGAGCAATCAAATTCACCCACCTTTTATTCCCCTTCATTTTGAGGCTACATTAAATGAGGAATAAGAATTTAAGTCTCCTTCTCCATCCATTTCAATGTTAAAATGTTTCTGATACTTTTATTTGTATAAATTGTCTGGCTAACAATCCAAGATCATTTTTTGAAAGGCTTTTGATGTGATGGCTGTATTCTAAATACTGCAATCCATGTATTTAATACGAATATCCAATTTGTGTGTGTGTTTTTGTGATGACTCAAAGAAAATTCTTTGCGGGATTTCTGTACCTCAAAGATGTAAAGACCACCCACTTTGCCAGTGCAGCTGTTCCATGTTTTTTAATGATGAGATTTGCTTTCACAAAAGAACATTGTCTATGTATTTATGTATGTAGTACATACTTTGACACGAGGCGGGTGTCATGAGAGAGAAAGGTGCGTGGAAAGAGGAATGGTGATGCATAATGACTGTTGAAAGCCAAAAACATAATAATAAACGGAATCTCAATGCAATGTGTATTATAGTAGAGGAGGACAACATTCCCAACCATTTATTAAATAGTCACAAGTCTTCATAAAGCTTTTTTACATACAATATATATACATGTAGTACATCTGTGTGTGTGTTTATGACACATCCATTTTATGTCTCTCATATACTCTGTAATGTATTTACCTAATGTGATGTGTACGCAATCTGAGAAATCAACTTCGTTTTTAATTAGGGACAGGAGAGTAGCGTGATGGATTTTGGCTTCCCATCTCAAAATCCAGAGAACAAACAAAATAAACTCGTGTCTCTCTCTCTCTCTTTCTCTGTTTTTATTGAAATTGTCCTTGTCCCAACTAACCTCTCTCTTTGCCATGCCATGCTCCACCGCCACTCAAGTTAAAGGGTAATTATTCCGTATATTTTCTTGGGAGGGTATCATCGTCAGATATCCGAGAAAAAAAACACTTTTTTTCTCATGACTCACTTATTTTTTCTTTGGAGTAGTAGACGTCACAATAAAAATATTCATTTCATGAAGGTCCCTCCCTCTCCCTCTATAATAGAGGCTCTATTCAGTGAATACAAATTCACAATACTTTCATCTCTTGTAAAATGTTCTCTACAAAGTAACAGCAGAGGATGAAAGGAAGGATGAGGAGGATTTTTTTTGGCATGACACAAAAAGTTCAAAAGAACGGAATAGAAGCGGAGGGAGATTAACATACAATACAGGTAAGATATAATATTACACAATGTGTACATTCACATACGAGTATTTGTAGGTATATATATGGGAAAATCAAAGATATATTTTTTTTAAACTAATTAATAAGCTATATTAAATATAGAATACAATATTTGAAAAAAATTCTTAAGAGCTAAGAAAAAAAAAGAAAAAACATTGTATGAAATGTCTATCAGGGAAAACAATTATTTTAAAATATGTCTTTATCAATTAAATTGTAGGATGTTGGATGTGTGTGTGTGTTTTTTTATTTACATTTGGGAAATGTGTCATTGTCATTTTCTTGTCAGGTGAGTGTCAATTTGGAGGTTTAAATATTGTAGAACTAGGTTTTTTCCGCCTCATATTCATATTCATATTTAGGCATAGTGATTCCGAAGGCACATTTACAAAGTTCAAAAATGAGTTTTCTCTCTCTCTTACTTTATTGTCCTTTTGTTGAGTGTGTGTATGTCGGGGGGTGTGTGTCAGGAGGGGGATTTAGTAGTTCGACGAAGTACGATAGTTGTTGCCATAGGGTGATTTGTAGGAAGTTGATGAGAAATGAGAGGGTCGACCATCAGAGCCAATACTGTACTCACTGGAGGTTGTGACTGTAGAGCCAACATTAGCTCGTCCAAGTGACTCCATGCGGGTGAGGGGAGCCCGATTTCGGAGAGAGTCAGCCCGAGAAAAGTTACTCGAATTTGAGAGAGAGTCGGACCGTGAGAAACTGGACTGACGACTGTTGCTGAGAAATTCCGCAGTCCTGGACCGGGACGAAGAGTCCTGTCTGGAACTCGCGTACGCCCCCGCCCTGTCCGACCTCGTCGTGTTCACTGGAGGAGGAGCGCATGTGAATCCTCCGAAGGATGGAGACTGTGAAATATAATATAAGAAAATATCCATATCAAAAATACAATAAATCTTCCACCCTCTCCAAATGCATAAATCTCCTTCCTATGATTCATTCCTCTTTAATTTAGGGTGGCTGCCTAAACCACACATGAGATTATTTATTATTTTAATAGACAACCGGGTACAAAAAAAGGGATAAAATGTCCATGTCAAAAGTGGGACCTTTGTTTTAGAACTTTTTGGATAATAAATTATGAGGAAAGTTACTTTTTAATAAAGTGGATACAAGTCACACTTGACAGTGTGGAATATTGAACAACCAAATTTCATGGGAGGATGAGTTTGGATTGCATAAATTAATTTAGATTAAAATGTCAAGAGGAGCTAAAAAGAAAAAAAATCAGAGATTACGAAGCTTTTGTAAATGTACAAAGGAGAGAGAAATGTGAGTGTTGTATGAAGTCCAAACTGATAAGAATGTAATAAAACATTTTTGATGGGAGGAGAGTGGGAAAATTTACTTTGTTTCTAGTCTAGGGAAAATTGAGTTGATAAAAAAAAGATCAAGATTAGTCATTTTGACAAATAACTTCATCTTTCTTTTTGATTCTGATGGAATCCAACTTTCCAGTATTGAAATTGTCGGAGAAGAAAAAATTGAGTGAAAGTTTTGTAATAAATATGTAATGAGGAGTTGTTTTAAAATTCCATTAAATTCCCCTCTGAGTGGTCCTTTGTGTAGTGTTACATGAACGAATAATTGTGCAGTCAAGTTAAGTACGCAAGAGTGAACAAGTCAAGATGATTATTTTGACATGGAATTGAAAAAAATTTTTTTCCTCCTAAACTATTCTATTCATCTCTCGAACGACCAGGACCACCCCTATAAAATACCATCATGACATAAAAAAAACTACATCAAAACTCCGAGACAGGCCCCCAGTACATATAAATGTATTTACACTGTACACGTACTCTGTACACGTATATCCTGGTATAGGAGGAAAGGAAAGATGAGAATCCACCATCCCATGAAATGTTTTGGCAATCATAAAAATAATTTTGGTGCAAGACTCAAACATGTAAATTGGTAAAAGATGGGGAGTGAAAGTCTAGCTGACGCTCTACCCACGATTATTCCACTCCCTCTTCTTTTAAAAGAAAATTTCAATTTGACTTGTTCAAGCAGAGAATGGGAGAAAGTGAGCTATCTCTTTCATCCATAGAAAAAACAGCCAGTGTTTTTTTTACAAAATTCTAAAAAAGAATGACTCCGTTTTTAGAATGGAATTTTCATAAAATGTAGTGTGTACTCCAAACTTTTTCAATTTATCAAAATTTCATGCATAAAATAGAATAAATGTTCCTATTTTTACCAAAGGGGGGAAAGGGCTATATAAAAAAGTGTATAAAATTTCAAAAAAAAGTAAAAGAAAAAATAATTACACAGTAGTCGTAAGTTCGTGAACCACCAGGCATGTTGTCTTGAAATAAAAGTACAAATTTACAAAGTTTGACTCAAAATGGCACTTCTACTCCTCCTTAATTCCTTTGTATTCTTCTTTGGAGAAAATTTGTTTTCACAAATTTAAATGAAAATTTGAGTCGTGTTGTGTAGGAGAAAGACAAACAAAAAATTTTTCTTTATTCCGTGCTGACTTGACTGTGTAAAACAGTGGCTCTCTCCCTCTCTCAAGTGTGTGGAGGAAAGTAGTGTCGAGTTAAATGATTCCAAGTTTCCAACGTCAACTCAAAGTTGAGACTGAGGATTAGTGAAAGGGGTAGCCTCTATATAGAAATCGGTGTATGGACAAAGACACAGAGAAAGAGGGAGAGAGAGAGGAGGGGGAGGGATGGAGGCAGGAACTTGTAAACTGACAGACTTTAAACTTTTCTGACGCAACAAATTAATAATGAGACAACAACACAAAGATAGGGAAAAGGGAAGAGGGAGGGAGGGAGTCGAACGGAAAAAAGGGTTGGACAAATCCTCTGCAACAACAAGAAAAAAAAGAATCTCTCTCTCTCTCTCTCTTTGTCAGATTTTTTTCCCTCACAAATCAGACCAAAAAGTAAACCACTTGGCTATTTTTAATTTTATCGTCTTGGCTGTGTTTTTTTTGTCACGATCATGATGATTATCATCTCTCTTCTTCTGCACTTCATACATTAATACGAGTAAGAAGAAAAAACTCTGGCATAACATGGATGTACGTAATATCTAAAGAACACATGCATACACTCGCCTTCACATCTCATTTACAATTAAACCTGTAGAATTTGTATTATAGATTTTCCTTCCTCTACTCCTATCTCCATCTCCATCACATCACAAGACAAAGATGAGTCTCCTCCTCCTCAACCTTCTCCCATTCTTTCACAATAATAATATATAGGTGGTACCATTATTTTGTTATTGTCTCAACCATGAAAAGAGAGAGAGGGAGGGAGAGCGGGGGATTTTTATAGCATCCCTGTTTCCGTCCATCTGTACACATGAACACATACACACACACATAAAGTTTTGTGTGTAGATGTACACACACTCTCGCATAAAATTATAATGATCACACAATACGGTTCCTACCCAAGGCAGCAATGGAGGAAAAGAGGTTTTGTTATTATAGACCCTACAGTATGTACTAACTGTGTGTGTACGTGTACCAAAGTAAGTCAAGAAGGGAGGAAGATATAGGTTACGTGTGTCAAGAGTCAAAACGTACGTGTCTCATCAGTTCCATTTCAGATCCTTCCCTTGACAACATTTCTCGCTCCTTTTTTTCTTTGACTTTCCATTTGCTATTTTTTATCCTGTAAAAACAGCATGTCACGAGGGGCCGAGTCATAAAAAATTCGCATCCTCCTCTTTCTCGTACAAAGAGGCTTACACAAGGGAAAAAAGTTGAATTTGCATGGCACAGCATAATAATAATGTGTGTGTGTGTCCATATGTATTTTTCTTTGAACAAACAAGATAGACGCATACTGATAAAACGCATTGACTCTATTTTGAAAAAAGGAAAATGTTTCAATGGGATCGACTGGGTTCTTGTTCAAGATTGCGGATGTTGGAAATCTTTGAAGTTTTATCAAGTGACTGAGTGAGTAGATTCACACACACACAAAGCATATTACACACACATGAAACACACGCATATGATAGTACCTGGCATTACATTACACCGGCTAAAAAGTACGTAGCCTACAAAATTACAGGAAAATTGCATGAAAAATCCTCTCGTCTACTTTTTACTACTCAACTATAATACGATCTATCAATGAAGCTTACTCTCTCCTCCTCCTCCTCTTCTTTCTCAGGAGTGTGTACAGATGTACAACCTTCTCTCCCCTTTATTGTTATTTTGAAAGGGGAAAGTTGCGTTGTATGTGTGTGTGTTGCATGTAATGAACCCGAGAGCCTTGTGCCAGTACGAAATTATATTCATCTCTTTCATCTGCTACGGCTCACCGACTTCTCTTTTTGAGGAAAAGGGACAAGACCTTTGATTCCCTTCTCTCTCTCTCTTCGTCTACATGTTGAATCTTGATTAAATGAAAGTGAATCTAGTTCAATGATTCCAAATGATTTTCCCTACAATGTACAAAAGAGAGAGAGAAGCAGGTTAGACGGTACAGGTCTGCCTACGCTTTTTGCGTCTTCTTTTTTATCTTTGTTTCCTTTTCCATCTGAGGAAAACAGAGAGAGAGAGAGTGAAATCATGCGAGGGAGATAGTTGTACTGATTCCTCAAGAAAAACATAATAAGGAATCGTTACGTGAGCAAAGACAAACAACAAGAATAGTCCAGGCGGATCTTTTGACTCAAATTTTAAATGGAAATGGAGACGAATATGTCTTATTTTTGTCCCACATTTTTCCTCCAAAACAAAAACAAGAAGAGGGGTAAGGACTATTAATAAAAAATGTGTACGTTGTATCATACACAGACAAACACATCGTAAATACAACCCACGCTCTCAATAGTTTCCAGTATTACTTTCACGGTAGTATCCTTATCATGCCTTTCTATTTCTCTGACTGCATCGATTACGTAGTTTATTTAGCATTCAACATCCTTGTCACACACACAGTCACTCACTCACTCACTCCGTATAAATAGATTAAATTTTTGTTCAAAAACCGGATGACACCCACACAAATACCATGTCGAGTGTCTCTCTAATTTCGTACGTTCACGATCTTGTTGTTGTTGTTGTTCCTGTCCTCATCGTCGACAAATTTAGATGATGAAGAGGAGGAGGAGGAGAAAATGGGTTGTTGATGGTTGATGTTGGAGAAATGGCTTTTGGAATACAATAAAATAAAATCATCAAAGGGGTAAAAAATATCAAGCCGCTATTCTTTGTACGGATTGTAATTTATTTAAAAAGTCATTTTAATTCCGTTTTATCATTTGACTTTGCACATCATACATAGCCAATAAAGGAGTAAGAAAGGGAGAAATATAGTGGATTTTTATTGGATTTTTCTTTTAAAAAAAGAAAATTTCCACTGAAATCAAGTGTGTAAGATTTCAATGAACCCCAAATCTCTTGTTTGTCCTGAAAATCCAAAATAAAAATAACTTGACAAGTGGTACAACGATAAAATTTAGATTTCATGTTACTTGTGTACTCTGTACTGATGTACATCTTCTAAAATGGAAAATGTTGAAAGAGGGTTAATTGGGGTTGTCAGGAAAATAAGACAGACTCCAAATATACGTCTTTCAGTTGGACAATTTATGTTAGACGTGTCTTGTGTACCGTATACAGTATATATCACAACTCTTTTACCCAGAGTAAGGGTAGTGTGATACCTCCCGTGGAGAAAGTTGGGAAAAAACACATTTTGGTGATAAACGTTCTGGAACTATGTTTGGGAAAGGGATTAAAATGGTATTTTATTCGTTTCGGCTTAAAGTTATATTTAATTTGGTGGAAATGGATACAATATTTTTCCAACTTATGGAGAACCCAAGTCAGTCTTATACCTCGAAACTAACGATTGAAATATTCCATTTTGTGAAAAAATCCTGTTTTTTTTCAAAAATCTTTTATTATGGCCAAATTACGAAAGTGCCAAAAAAATTACACAAAGGAACAGCGCATATTCATTCTAAAAAAGTATATTAAATATGGAAAAAAGGCTTTTAAGGTCATTAGGAGATTTAGACAAGAATTCCCACATGCAAAATCTCCGAGCCATCAAACAGTTAAAAATATTTACAAGTGTTTTGAAAAAATTGGGAGTGTCGTCCATAGTTCACCACGGTCAGGGGCTCCAAGAGTAGCGAGGAGTGATGAGAATATTGGCCGGATAATGGATTATTTTTTGGAAAACCCTGAAACTTCCCTGAGCAAGGCTTCATCTGCTCTCAAAATTGACAAAATGGCTATATCAAGAGCCCTCAAAACGACTATCGGATTGAAGAGGTATCGACCCAAAGTTGTCCAGAAATTACAGAAAAAAGACAAGCCACTTCGATGTACCTTTTGTGGAGACTGGTTGTGGTGGTATGCAAGACAGCCAACAATAATTGACAACTCAATTTGGTCGGATGAGTGCTATTTTGCTGTTGATGAGATCGGTAACACTTGGACTAACAGTTATTGGTATGTCGAAAATCCACATATCATAATAGAAAAAGAAATGAGACAACCAGGGGTGATGGTGTGGGCCGGTATACACTCAGGTCGTAGTTTCAAAATTTCAAATTTTTTTTCAAAATTTAAAAAATGTTTGCAAAATTCAAAATTTTTTTTCAAAAATTGAAAATTGAAAATTTGAAAATTCTTTCTCAGCATTTCAAAATTCTTTTTCAAAATTTCCAAAATGAAGGTAATATCATTCAACCGTACATTTTTCGGGGAGGGATCAATGGTCAAAGTTATTTACACATGTTGGAAAATCACCTTTGGCCCATCCTTCAACAAAATGACATGACAGGTTGGGTTTTTATGCAAGATGGGGCACCGGCGCACTCTTCAGAAGAGGTCAGAGAGTGGCTCAATGCTCACTTTGGACCACGGTGGATAGGCCGGAAAGTTGAACTTGGAGCTCTTGCCTGGCCACCCCGCTCCCCTGACCTGACGCCTCCCGACTTTTTCTTGTGGGGTGTCCTCAAAAGCATCATTTTTCGGGACCCTACGAAAGAGGAACGGTTGGCTGGACACCCTGGGCGACCCAGCACCACCGAAGAATTGGAGAATGCAATACGTTTTGCATTCACTCAAGTGACCCCTGAAATGTGCCACAGAGCTTGTGGATCAGTGGCAACAAGATTCAAGAAGTGTCTGGAGTTAGATGGGGCACACATTTACAACAAATAATTTTAACATTGGTCACATTTTGTACCTCAAACCATTATATTTAACAATAAACATTGCCTACGACAATATTTTTTGAGAACTAGTCATCACCATCACCAAAATGTGTTTTTTCTGAATTTTCCCCTCGGGGGTATCACACTACTCCTACTCTGGGTAAAAGAGTTGTGATATATACTGTACATGTACTTAATAAGCATATAATATGCAGGCTAGTGTAATAATCCAGTTTAAAGTTTCTACAAAAAACGACGGACCACCAGTATTTAGAGTTGAAGTAAAGTGAGAGAGAAAGTAGAATGAAATTTTGGAAAACTATTTTGGTTGCATCATTTTCTCCTCCTCCTCTTATTGTACGTTAGGTTTGAGTCATGTAAACTACACAATTACTAAATCTGTTTTCTCGGAATATGTCAGAGAGAGAGGAGAGGAGGAGGAAGAGGAGACAATTTAAGTTGGTGAGATCATAACAATTTGTGTTATTTTGTACTGTTGCATTTCCTTCTCTCTGTCTCTTTCAACTTTGTTGATTGTTGATAATTTTCAAACTGCTAACATGAGAATGTCGAGATTAAATGAGAAGGAGGACGTACGTGACTTGTATAAAAAATTGTATTCAGTACTTTCAACCCAAATAAAAAAATTCTTGCCGGGTGAAATTTAGAAAGACTTTTATGGTTGATGTATAACTCAACAAGTGTGCAATTATCCACACATTTTGCAATGGGAGTCTAAGGATACACACATAAGTAACGTAGATCTTTTGTAAGCGTTTAATTTTAACATTTTGTTCCTTCCCAAATTGTGGAAGTTGGCTCGGATTTTTTATGAGACCATCGCTTTCACTGTGCAGTGAAACTCCTCCTTTTCCTCTTCTTAGCTAATGCATGATAGAATCCAGCATAATTAAAATGCAATAATTGGGGAGGACAAAACATTTTGTACACATTAAATTGGATACTGTGTTAGTGTGGACTGTGCTATAATTTTTTTTTGCGGAGTTTCAATGGTTGCCAAAATGAGCCGCATCTGGTTTTGCTGTGTGTATGCGTTGTGTGTGTGTGTGTGGAATAAAAACTGATTGAGATGGGGGAAAAGAGGGTGATGATGATGATCCGCTGGACTTGATCCAAAACCTCTTAATGTTTGTGCAATTTTTTGTGAAAGGAGGAGAGGAGGAAGTTGAGAGCGATGAGATGCATTTATATGATTGGCAAAATGGGAGTTGAACATTTCAAGGATGAATATTTGTCAGTTTATGCCATTAATATCTTAACTTTTAAACCATTATTTCAAATGTAAGACATTCATTTTGTAGAAATAGTTGTTGTTACATGTCCTCAAACTCTCCCAAAATCATGTTATGCTAGGAAGGGAGATGTCATAATGGATATTTATGAAATCCAGCCAGTCCTTCACACTAGTTTAGAGATGAAGAATTTAATAAAAAAAAAAAAATTTTTCTTCGTCTTCCTCCTCATTCCCCAGTTTTGCTTACGACGAATGATTTGGAACAGGACATTCCATAAATTATTAATACCATTTTCTTCAAGGTGAACTTCAACTTTTTCTGCAATGGCCAGTTAATTGAATTGTATTGATCACTTCCTACAAATAATGTCGTCAAATTGAGAGTTCAGAAAAAACTACAAGGACCATTTATTTTAATTAATGTGAATTTTTTAAAACCAATTCTGACTCTAAGTCTGCAAAAGTTCATTTTCTTTCGGTTTTTGAATAATAATCCTACAAGCATGAAGGTCTTCATGTTAAGTTGAAGGGGATAATTTTATTTTCTTGAGAGTACTTAATTGTTTTAGCATTTAAAGTCATTCTCTTGGCTGACTCTCCTCCTCCTGGAATTGGAACAAGGAAGAAAAGTACGAGACGACAAGGATTTATTGGGATTCTTGAGATTTTTCCCACTTTGTAACTGCCAATTAGTATTTTCAAGTTCATAGTCTTCGGCACACCGTTCACTTTTTCTTCTTCTCCTTTCTCTATCTCCTTTAATGTTGTACTAATACCTCTAAATTTCCTCCTTAAATCCTCATCAATCTCTTCTTTTCTCCTGATGTTTACAAAGTTCTGAACAGCCGAGGAAGCTCAATCTCATTCGCCTTCCCACACCTTCAGTCGACACTTTCAGTTGTAGACTAAATATTAGACTGATATTTCTCACAAATCCTTTTCAACTTTATTTTAACTTTGATCTCGAAGCTGGGGGAGGAGGAGGAGGAAAATGTTAGTGTGACAGACATTCGAGATTTCTTTTTGTGATACACCTATCACAAAAATACAATATGTATCACTATACTCTCCTCCTTTCCCCTATTCTCCTCATCATTCTGAAACTTGTCAAGATTTGGCATCAGTCTCAAATTTACACTTTTCCTATTTCCCCTACAACCTTTTTGCCATTTGAGCAGAGAGACGTTGAGAAGTGGTCGTTGAAATTGTCAAAGAATTTGACGCCGCTCTCCCTTTCCCCTTCTCAGTGTCAATCAAGGAGAATCATCAAAGAAAAGTTTTTGAGAGAAACACACGCACAAACACACATCCTGAGGCCTCAAAACTAAACTCTGGGAACACTTGGCTATCCTTTGACTCTCTCTTTTTGTTCAGTTTCAAGATTGAAGAAACCCTGTGAACATTTTCACATCCTCTCAAAACAAGATAAAAAAATGAGATGATATGGTAGGGAGGAGGAGGAGGAGGAAGAAGAAGAGTATGTGCTCATGGGGTGTTTGTCGCCTGTTTGTGACTGTCCTAGTGGCACATTTTCTATTTTCGGTCCACGCAAACACTGAACACACACGACACACACACACACACACAAATACATTACTTTGATCCACCTAACCTCCGAAATTACTTTAGCTTCTCAGTACAATTTCCTACAACGTAATCCTACCATTGTGTTTCATCTTCATTCATCTCACTTTCCCCTTCATTCTTGTTTGGACAAGAACAGAATTAAACTCTTGACAATTCTAATCTTTGATTGTGAGTACACAAATGAAAACGGGAGAGACTGCTAAAGGAATACTTTAAAGAAAAACGGATAAACAATTTATTTTTACTAAATTAAAGCGGCTTTCTTATTTTGCCATTCTACTGCCCCTTCATTGTTGAAATAATGACAAAATTCCTCCCGAATGGCTTCGGATTGAGCACTGCCACTGCCAGTCAATGTCGGGAAAATGTTTGTCACATTCTCCTCCTCTCTCCATTTTCCTTCTATAATGTCCCCATTTGGTCCAAGTCTGTCAGCGTAAGATGGTGGAAAGTATGCTGAAGTCGAGGATTCTCCTTGAGTCATCAGGAAATTGTGAAGGACCACACAAGCCTTCACAACTAGGTCAGCATTCTCGGGTTTCATCTCCAGCTCGTTCTTCAGGACTCTCCAGCGATTGACCGAAATTCCGAATGTGTTCTCTGTACATCGTCTACGTATAAAAGGAAGAGTTGAACTAAATAGAAAGAATTTGTTTTGAATCGTTTTTTTAAAAAAAAAAAAAATAACCTAGCAGGAGACAATCTGTAGTTGCATATTCTTCGTCTGTTGTCCAGTTTTTTTCCAGGATAAGGACTCATGAAGTTTTTCCCTAGTTGGAATGTTTCATCTCCTAGGAAAACATGAGGAAGGACTTTTCTTGACCCTGGAAGCGTTTTTGGAGGAGGAATATCGATTTCTCCCTTGTCATAAGCTGAGCCGAATTGGGAATTTTTCCATATTCTTCCATCCGAGTTTGACTCGAAAGAATTAATGTCCACCACCACAAATTTGTAATTTGCATCGACGATAGCCATTAAAGCAGTAGAAAAGCGCCCCTGTAAAATGATATTTTTATGTGCTTTATTTTGTCATGTATCACTAGTATTTAGAAATATAGAGAGAATGACACGGAGAGATTTAATTGTGGACATTTATACCTTTGAATTTTTCGGAGCAAGAGTATTAAAATGCTTTCCATCAATAGTTCCAACGCAGTTTGGGAAATTCCATCTTTCCTCATATTTCTTTTCTACCTTTCTCCATGTCTCCAATGTCGGCGACTAAAATTATAAACAAGGTCTCTCTCTCACACAGCCAGAATCATTTTAGTTTGTGAATTAAAATTTTATTTACTGGCAAATAGTCTGGTTGTAGAGATTTCCATAAAGCGTCACAAGTTTCGAAGATTATTTTGTGAGCAGTTGAAAATCCAATCCGGAATGCAAATGATATTGACTTCATGCTGTCTCCAGATGCTAGGAATCTAAATACACAATAATTTCATAATGTAAGTTACATTATGTAATTATGTGCTAGTAGTGAATAATATGGTTTGAAAAATCACCTAAGTGTGATGGCAAGCCTATGTCCAACACTTAGAGCTTTACGACCGGCTGGAAATTTTTTGATATGAGGACGAACAAAGTTTTTCAAAATTTTAAACTCAGATGGCTTCATACAGGTAGTTTGCAAAAAAAATCTCATCATTTTCTGCTAGGGCTTTCATCTGGAAAATATTATCTAATTAAAATTATAACCCTTTTAAAATGTGTGTGGCCAAACGTACCAGTGTTTGATAGGCTCCACACTCCTTTCTCTTTTTCCATAATGGATGAACCCACCATCGTCGTTCTCGGTTCTTCTTTTGAATTTCAATATTTATTATTGTTTTGAAGCATATCAGTGTATGCAGATGCAAGGCCAAAATCCTTCTCCTCTCTGGAATTAAATAAACCATTTTTGTCAAAATGAATTTTTTTTATCTCTCGCTCTTCTCTATGTGAATGAAGAAAAGTCGTTGAAGAGATAAAAGAAATCCCAGTTTTCACTTTTGAAGGAAAATCTCTGTTTGATTTTCATCTCTATCTCGTAACCATGTAAAACCACCTTATGCAATGACACTTGAGAGAGAAAAATAATGTAATCGTTCAAACTAGATGAAAATATGAGATCTTGTGCAGAACGAAGTTCTCCACTCCCAATCTAATTGGAATTGTTCTATGTAGGATGACAATACAATTAAATCTGAAACGAATGATTTTACTGCGTGAGAGTCTCAGTGTGGCCTTTTTGTTTTCATATAAATAATTTTTCAAACTTGTTTTAATGAAAATTAACACAGTGAAATTCCTTTATTGTCAAAAATACACTAGTACTTGCATGTACGAATAGTACGTGTGATCTTTACTTCATCATTATTTTTCTAAATTAAAATTACACAGTGATCTTTGACCTCCCCCAATAATTCACAATAAAAATGAAGCCATAATGTTACATAGGCGCACACAAAAGATGAGAGTGTTCATTTAAAATGATACATGAGACAGAGCTTACCAGATGGTTCCAGTAATAATAATTATTTATTGCGCATAAAATAAAATGACGTACAATAATAATAGTCTTTCGTTATTAAAATGGACACTGGGCTAAACATGGTAATTTTGCTCTAATGGTTTCCACGCCCCATTAACTAAATTAAATGTTAAACAAATTTTGGCACTGTCAGTCGACACGGGTAGAGAAGAGAGACGACGGGGAGAGAGAGAAAAGAGAAAGAGAGAGTCACCTCCAAAGAGTAAAAATATCTAGTTGAAAACTAAAAGTTGTCATTGGGTGGGGAGGGGGGCGAAGGAAGATGGACGTTAAAAATGAATCCAAGGTAAAGTTCGAGAGGGGACGTCACCACACATGTTGACATTACAGCAAAGAGATAGAGAGAGAGACTTCCGCCAAGAAATTCCTTCCATGTGGGAAGAAAGTCGAAGAGAATTACAATGAGTATCGTATACACAACAACAGACAGAGAATACTGAGGAGGAGGTGGAGGAGGAGATGAGCATCTAAATGGATGGAATTTTATTATATTTCCTTGTGTTGATTTAGTAGTAGGAGTTGAAACGGTAGGTTTTGCCTGTAAAAAAATAATGTCTATCATCCTCTTTAGAAATCATGTTAAAGGAACTTGTCTTTAGTACTACATGGTAGTAGTACATGCCATTAAATTTTTCAACAGATCCTCATGTGATAAATAAAATTTTGTAGTGCGTGTGTGCGTGGGAGGGGGCCTTACCATATGGACTCTTGTAGACAGTGGATGAGAAATGGGAGGGTCGGCCATCGGGTCCACGTTCGTATTCACTTGTGCCTGAAAAAACCAGGATAGAATCCGAGATTAGTAATTGAAATTAAAAATTATAATTTAATTGTCAATGAGAAGATATTAATATTTTACTTGTGACAACGCCTGGACCTGCACCCTTGCTGGCGGACTCCATCCGGGTCACGGGTGGTTGTCGGATGACTTCTGTCCTGGAGAAAGGAATTACAGACTCGTAGGTTGGGCGTGAGCTGGTTCTCGAGCTGATTCTCTCTTCACGGACTGTCACATCCCCATCCCGGAAAGTACGAGTACTGATGTGAGGTCCGATTATACTCGTTCCAAATGCTGGAGACTGTCCAGAAAAATTCAAAAATATTTTGAATTTTTTTAAAAAATTGTCCTTCACTTTCACTCCCAGAAAAAGTACACACACGCTGACTAAATTGTTAAATTTATTTCAAAATTTTAATTGAACCATAATAATTGAGTAACAACTGAAAAAATACTGAAATGAACTACAAAATTGTCAATTTATCAACTCATAATTTGTTTAAAAAACTTTTTGAAAATTACCGAAAATTCAAAAGATCGAGACATCATGGAGAACTGTTCACACAGTCAGTTGTCTTACTCTTTGAGTAAAAAAAGAGTACGCACTCACACAAGAGAAAGTTTTAAGAAGACAAGGGAAAAGACTCCGGTCCGACTTGAACTAACAGACTTATTCTCTCAGAAAGTCGAATGAAGCATTTTATGCTTGAATATCGATATGTAAAGAGAATCCAAGGTAAGGGATGACGTCCTCATTTGAGTAGACAAAAGTGTATAGAAAGAGAGAGAGAAATTTTTAAAAAAGATACATGGCATCTTGCCCGACCTTACTCTACATCCTCCGCATTTCCACGTATCTTTCTCACACTTGAAGAAATAATTGAGGGAGAAAAGACCTGCACTTCCGTACCTTGCAAAAGGTATCCCATCCTCGTCTCCTCTCCCTCCTCTCCCTGACTCATCATTCCTCTCTCCGCAATTTTTTTCAGTCGCATTTTCAAAACAAGGCAAGTCCTCATTCCAAAAAATTCTGATTCTAAAAATACATAATGTGTAAAAGTAAATCCACCACCCCCTCATCTCGTCTCTTCTTAACAAGAGAGAATTCGGATTTTGTGTAGGATTTGAAACTATTTTTTTAAATTGCCGTCCTTTCCCTTTTTATCCTTTCATTTACAACTGGTAAACCTTCACCCGTCAATTAACACTTCTATCCCTCCCATTCTTTACTACTACTACTACACTCACACAGTTTCGGCGACAGATATTGGATTCAACATCTTGTAGTATCAGGAAAATATTTTCAATTTTTTGACTAGCTAGACAAATTCGATGTGAGAGGATTACTCAAAAAAAATCTTTTCCTCACATCTCAACGTCAGGGAAGAAGATGATGGGTGAGGATTAATCTATGGAAGGTTATTATTAGTTTTGCAGAATCTCTACCTCTTTCCCTCATCTCTGGGTCGTAAAACATGTCATCAGTTACACGTGTGTAGAGATCCTCTCTCTCTCTCTCACTCTTGGGCTGGTTGATGTCAAAATTCAACCAGAATCTCCGTTTTTTGTGTGAAGATGCACAGATAAACAATTTTGTGGGTTGTACTAAATAGATTGTAAAAATTGTTAGTATCATAAAAAATTATGAACTGCTGGCTGACTCTCCCATGATTAAATAAGGAAAGGAGACGGAGCCAAATAGGAAGGACGGCGAGGGGAGAATGCCAATGTCAAGGCCATTGCATTTTGAAACCCTCCAAAACGCACACAAACTTTGTTCATCATTTGTACTTTTGTCTATTGAATGTCTGTAATGGGCTATTTCCAAACCAGACATTTTACAATTCAACGTCTTTCTCTTCTTTCTCACAGTTTGAGTGTGTGTGGTGTAGATGGTTTAATGGAGGATGTATTGTGTTTTATTTTTAGGTCCCATCTAAATTCCCAATGGAAATGAAAGGCAAAGGGAATTTAAAAGTTCAATTCGTTGGCTCATATAAAATGATTTGGGTATAATTCCTCTTCAATGTCAATGTAAGGGCTATTAAAAATATTTTCTCATGTCATGTGTGCACATATGCAAAACAAAATTGAACATCAATGGGTTGGCAGTGTCAGTGACTATTACGTCTTTCGAGACACACACACACAATGCCAATCCAAACACAAAAAAGCAAGTTTGGAAATGTGTGTGTGAGAAAGAGAGGGGTTTTTTCGGAGACGACAGTTTGTTTACAGAGGATAGAGAAGAGGCAGGAATCAGTCAAAAGAAAAGAAAAACAAATAATGGCACATGGGAAGACTGCACATTGCAAATTATGCCTCAATGTGAAGAGTGAGGAAGAAAAAGTTTTATGCTAAATCCTCACATCCAAAATCATCACGTTTCCAATACAATCAAAACTTAAAAATTGGAGTGATATGCTAAATAGAAAACACAACGACAAGTGTGTATTTTTGCGAATACATTGAACTCAATTTGGATGAAGGGTACAATTTTAATCAAGGGTGTTCTGATAAGGTTGGACAGTTCATCGAATTATATATTAAATATTGAAGAAATACATTAATACTTGGGGTAGGAGAAACGCAAACCATGGGATGGACACAGGGAAAGTGTTGTTGTCATTTAATCGGATTTCTTTCCAGTCTTCTTACCCTTTCTTCCCCCCTTTCCTCCCTTCTTGTTGGAGGATTTCTCATTGGGATCAATAGAGTCGTCGCCAGGTGCTGAATCATCCGGTCCACAGAGTTCCTCTGAAATCAAAAATATTCCATTTTTGAGCAAGTGACTATCATTTTCTGAGAGTCTAAGACTTGCACTATGTATAATGTCAAAGTCGTTTGAAAAATGAAGAATATTTTAACTTACGTTCAGCAGCGGTCAAGTCAGATCCCTCCTCTCCGAGTTGGGTCAAAGGCACGGCCTCGGACTCCCAGGAGCAAGCCAGGACGACCATGGTGACAAAGAGCAAAACTGCGACCTTCATTTTTCGACTGGGTTTTTTTGGTTCCTTGTAGAACTGGAGATGAGCTTGGAAACTTGTATAGTTGAAACTGAATATTTGATGCCAAATATTCCTCATTTTTATACTCAACTGAAATTTGAGATTCGTGTAATTTTCCTCTGAAATGTTTTCCAATTTCCATGTCCACTTACTCAATCCTATCCTGTCACTTATTGTCATTTTGATGACAGATTTTGCAAATTATTTCATAACGACTCGATTGGGTGCTATTGTACTGGCATTTACTTCCGGTCGCAAAAAACGCCCTATCCGTACACTCGTGAAAGTTTCATGTGTCACGAGACAAATTTTACTTAATTTGTTCAATATTTTAGGATAAGGACTCCCTTAATATTTTTTAAATTGTTCACCGTTGAACTTGGATCACATTACAATGATTCCATGATCCCCGTTTCATGGGCTTTCATGAATTAGTGAAATTTAAAAAATTGTCCAAAATGAACACTCAATATTTATATGAAGGTTATTTTAATGCCCGTGATAAAATTGAAATGAAATTTTCTGTCATTATCTAAATTTTGATATGAAATACGAAACATGCAAAATAATGGTAATTGCTTTCAATTGATTGACACAATACACGTGTGGCATAAATTACGTGGGATGGAAAGAAATTATTTTAAAATTATCCTTGTACTTTGTACTTGTCGATTTTAATGCTAGTTTTCCATTTTTGAATAAAAATTCTCAGGAGATTTGCTGTCCCTGACCACTCATGACTGTACGATCAGTGACTAATTACGTAATCAGTATGCAGTAGTTTGATTACTTTGTATATGATATTAAATTCTCTAGCTAGAGACAATCTCATTTTCTCAAATAAAACTAGACGACTTGCTCTCTGCAAAGCAACAGACAACCTGCTTCATAGGCATAACAAAATTTTCAATTCATCAATTACGTACAAAGGATTCGGGTCAGGAAAATGAATTAATGCTGCAGCATGAATCTGACTGCTTTCGGCTGTCAAGCTCTCTCTCTTTTCTTGTTTTCTTTGACACTCATTTCATTTCAAAGTCAAACAAATGTAATGGTATCTTTTAAATATTACTATCGGTATTGGTATTACACTCAAGATACAGCAGAACAAAAAATCCGAAATCGGGCTAAATCACATGTTACGGTCCAATGAAGTGGGTAGATATTGTCCAAACTTTTGTCATTTGGTACATTGCGGTGGTTCTTTCGATCGTAAGGAATTTCTAATTTTTATATTGTGAAGAAAAGCCCATTCTTATTTTGTTAAAAATTGTAACTATAACTATTTATACCTAGACTCTTCTCATTGGAGTCTACAACACCATCATGAGACATTGTGGCCGGAGGGTTGAATCAACTAGTCAGCCTGGAGAAGAGACAAGTTCTGGCCTACCCGTTTCAAAATCCATCGAGTCTATAGAAGAATCACCCGATCAAGGGGCCATAACCGTAGCTTGTCATACATCCAATTGAATTATTTATAAAACTCATGTTGATCTAGAAATAATAAATGGCACTGATGTCGGTGTTGTCTGTAAGCTAATTTCGTTGTCAAACAAAATCAAAGGTTAGATTTTATTTTCAAGAATTATAAAGAATCTTTAATCCGTGAGAATAAAACTCACAAAGTTAAAAAATTTCAACAACACAATCTAATTCAGGAATGAGTCGTGCCACATGTTTAACTATGTCAACATCCGCTCCATTAATATCTAATGTACGAAAAATGTCAGAAGACTTGAGTCCATCTTTTTGTAAGGATTTATAGAGAAAAACTTTTGTTTCCACTTCAGTGAGGAGACAACCCAAGAATCCCATGAGAGACACATCGTCTTGAAAATAGTTTTGACACTTTTGCTCAAAATTGGAAAAAAATGAACCCGTATAAGCTGGCCCTGTACAAATGAAATAAAATCACATTTTAAAAATTATCACACAAAAACTTGTCAATTTTTTTGCAGGTAGAAAATCAAATAATCATGGTTCATAACAAATTTATTACCTAAAATGGCTTTCGTTTCCACATTTAGAATGGTGACATTATTCACATCCTTTGGACTCTGAAAGATAAGACATTGTTTCAATTATTTGCAAAAACAGACTTTTGTCGATTACTTTATAAATGCAAAGAGAGGTATAATAAATAGAGATTTTGATTACCATCAAGTCGTGTACAACAAGTCTCTCGGGAATACAAAGCCCTATAAGTTTAAAGCAATTTTGTTTAAAGTGGGCAGGAACTAAAATCCCTCGGTGCCATCTCAGGAGTTTCCAACTTTTCTCTGGAAAACAAGGTACGAGTGGAATAAGAGCAGTCAGAATTTGACTAATCCTTGACTTGAATGCCTCGCTGCCACAAATAACAACCGGTCGTCCAATGACAATTGAATATAGCACATGATGAGCAACTTCATTGAAATGACGAAAGAACTTCAAGATACCATAGCCTGGTTGTCCTTTAGCTAATTTCTTGGCCATTGCTACGTACCACTGTGTCTTCTCAATCATCTCAATGCTCCCAGGAGTTGAAAAATCTGATGATGTTGATGAACCACTAAAGTTGTAATCATCATCGGAAGAACTATAAGAACTTACACTACATCGTGAAGCATCGGATGCCTTGTCAAAATGTGAGGAAGTTATACCACTGTCTGGAATTTCTTTTTCAGTCAATCGAGATTCCGGTAGTGGTGTGACTAATTGAGCTGAAGTCTGGAAAGTGCTGGGTAGTGAAGTGGTAGTTGCATTAAAATCAGAAGAGGTGATTGTACCTGAGAAACAAAATACACATTAGTCTCATTTTTTTAAATAAAATAACCCTTCAAAATTAATAAGCTTAATAAGGTGTAGAAGTACTAAATACCTGAGCCAGAACTAGCATAAGATTCAGATGACTGTACAGAAGGATTATGTGGGTTTGGAATTGACTTGAAACTAGTAATTTCTTCATAAAAAGTCTTTTGACTCTCAACTGAACCAATTGCAGAATTATAACTGCTACTCTCATTCTCGTTCCCACTTGCGTGTCGACTAGGACATTGGACGTCGGATTCATCTGACAGACTGTGGTAGGAGCCAGATTTACTGTCTGGGATAACATCCCTATAAATATACAAAATATTGTCAAGTTTTTCTATGAAATCCATCAAAAACACCAAAACTGTTGCTTAGAATGTCTAAGAATTTAGAATGGAAGTTACCTGGAGTGAATCTTTTCAATAACTTGGCACAAATTGTCGAATAAAAGCAACTCAAAATGTTCGTCTTCACATTCATCCGCACCACAGTACTCGTCCACGTTGTGATCATGATTGTGACTCTCTTTTGTGTTCATATTCGATGAGATTGTTGTATTCTGGTCATGTAAAAATGTATCTCCCATGTCCAAGGAGTCGTCCAACAAAACTGTTCGATCACTTACTACTGTTTTGATTGATGCGTCAAATAATGGACTTTTACTACCATTCAGAGTTTTGCAGTGCTTTTCAAAATTCTTGGCAAGTAAATCCATCTCAGAGAAAATGAAATCGGACCGTTTTTCTAGTTCTAGTCTCATCAGTTTCCAGACTAATATTATCACTCCCAGTCCACCAAGTGTTGTCTGTAAAATACAAGAAATTCTTTCTTGAAGAAAAGAGATAACTACCCACATGAGTAAACAATCAAAATTATTATTTTGTAACAAAAATTGAACACTTTCTTACAAGTGGTCGTAGAATTTCTCCTTTTTGCTTCAGTGGATGAACTAAGGAAAAAATTAAATGGTCACAGTAAAAATGATATATACATAAAAATGTATATTCAAGATGCAGTTGTGATCCTTACCCAAAGGCACATTTAGGGATTCTTCAAAATCAGCATGATGAATTCGAAGATTCTCAATCGTTCCTAAATTATTTAGTTTTCCGATGTAATATGTAGTAACAGAGAAGATGCTCACTAATAGTGACTCACTATATGTTTTTTAAGGAAAACGAGAATAACATCATATTATTATACTTTAAATCACACTTGGTTTCTTTTATTATCAGTACGTCGGAAGTGCGTTTTAATACCGGAATTAAACCATCCTAGTTAATATACAATGACGACAAATATGCATCATTATTTAAACAATTTCTGATACTTATAAATTATTATAATCTATTATTAGGGTCAGAAAGAGAAAAGATTCATTTCAGTTCGCTGAATATTAAATAATACTTTGTCATTCAAAAAAACAAAAACTGAGTTGTATAACAGAATAGTCATACAAAAGTGCTACATATTGTAGGGTATACATATTTGTAAATCTGACCAAAAAATGAGAAATATTTTAAACTTTCTTCATATCCTTCTTAGTAGCGGTACCACGAGCAATCTTCAGTTGCACCAGCTGATCAGATTTCTTTTCATTATTATCCTGAAAGAAAAACAATACAACTCAAGTATGGAAATACACAGAATATACATGAAAATCTTCATCATTTTAATAAATATATTATTTTAACTTACATATTCATGCTTTTCATCGAGGCCACCGGTTTTCTCATCACACGAATTAATTGCAAGAGAATAATAAGCTTCTCCTCTAATACAGGCAAAGCGACCCATCCCCTTCTTATCCTCGGGTTCATCCTTCTCCATGGGATATGATGCAATCACACTAAACACGAGATTGTCAATAGAGCAGTCCTTGGAGGCGAAGTGACGATATTCTGTTCACAATAATAATCACATTTTATTCGTGTATAAATCATTCCGATTAACAAATATTTAAAAAGAGAGACTTACTACGCGAATTATTGTAAGATTCCAATTCGTTAAATTCCTTTGAAGTCAGCTTACGACCTAGAGACTTTTCCTTCTCTTCCTGAGTATCCTTGATGATATGACTTTTACAAACCTCTTCCAGTTTGTCATTCTCGTCCTGAGTGAGATCACGACCCAACCTCTTCTCCTCCTTCTCTCGAGCCTCTTTCAAATATTTAACAGAATGTACATACTCATGAATTCGAAGCCGAGCATTCTGTTCAAGACTCATTCCGACTCCCCTTGTCCCCCTACATTCATACAAAAAACAATGATTGTACATTCAAAACATTTATATATTTGTACTGCACGGGTTTTTAACGTTTTATAAGCAAAAAGTCTATAGACTTTTTCCTCTTATTATCAAAAAGTCTACATATAAAACAATTCACACACACACACTTACATTTCTGGAGTGTGCTTTCGACAAGTGATGAGATAGTTAAAATTCCTACATTAAATACATAAATGATTCAGAAAATTAAATATGTAGTTTCAAATATTAATTATTATTATTGAATATTTAAAGATTTTAGAACTTACTCACTGTCTCACTTGTCAGTGAGACAGTCAAAATTTGAAGTGATGGGTACTTGGTAAGTATTTTCAATTGGACCAACGAATGTTTGTTCAGTCACCGGGATATTTATATACTCTTGAGGTCTAGGTAATAAATTGTGCACGAAACTACATTTGCATTGATTAGTCGGAGGGACGCCAGTCTCAGAGCACCAAATGGTACCATTTGGTAGAGATCGGGAAGGAGGACTGAATCCAATGAAAGGAACGATTGGACGAAGAGTTCCTTTGACATCATAAATTGGCAAGAATGATTCACCCAATAATTGTGCAGAGCAATTTTGATTCTTATACATGACTAGATCTTTCTTCATTTTCTTAATCTCAAGAGGGATGTTTTTATCAGGTTTGGTTGTAATTGTAATTCCTCTTGATTTTAAGATTTGACAATTGATGTGATGTTGGTCAGACTCCCAGTGTTTATCCCACAAACGTTGTCTGTAAACTCGAATTTTGCATTCCATGCAATAGGCCCAGTCCGGAGATCCACAATTAAAGAGAAGATGAGAGCACATATTCGAATCTTCAACAAACTTTTGCTCACACCCGGGCATTAAACAACAAATTTGACGATCATTTGTGTGTTTAGCTGCTACATGTTTAACCAGATCCGTGGGAGTAAAGGCAACATGATCACAAAATTGACAGGGATGTTTTTTATCATGTACCTGTGGTGGTTTGTCAAATCAACTGGACAAAACAAATTATTTATTTTAATTCATCATAATAATTATGTACTTTAATATGAAATATTTTATTATTGTTCTTACTTTGTTGTTTAAATCCCTTCCCACACACACTACACCACACGGTGTCTTCTTTCAAATGTTTCCTTGTTAGATGATATTTGACTTTCTGCTTCTTATAACGAAGTGCTTGCTTTGATGTACAAGTATAATCACATCCTGTTACTGTACAACGAAATGTTCCATCAGCAATCGCACGTTCATTAGAATCCTGTATTTAAAAATAGTCACAATAATTATTATTATTGTATTTATACAGACATAAGAGAGAGAGACAAAGAGAGTATAAATAAACTTACAACGATGTTTTGTATTTGTAATTCAGTCAAGTATTCTGCTTCATCCTCATCATTATCCAATTCTTGAATCATATTCTCCTCTCCCCCTTCTTGAATGTCCATCACAACCTCATCATCCAACTTTACTGCCTTTGGTACAACATCAACGGGGGAATCATCACCTTTTCTTTTTAGACTGGGAGCTTGAGTGTTCTAAAATGAACAAGAATTAATCCGTATACAATAGTACATACATGGATAATGGACACAATAATGCCACAATACAAAAA
>WJFB01001433.1:0-31515 GCA_009870185.1 Pygmarrhopalites habei | reverse complement strand
GTAAATGATATTTTTGAGGGATCTGAAAATTGACTAAAATTTTTGCTGGGATCAGCTTTTGGAAAATGTGTAAGATTTTGCATACATGGAAACGAATATGTCAATCATTTGTTAATAAAGGTTTCACAAAATACTGAAATAATCATACAATGCAAAGACTAAAGATTCTTGAAAACACTCACATTACAACATCTGAAATGATCTCAGCGTTTCGCTCCACCATTTGTAACAATTGGAAATAATTATGACAGGACATTTGAGCCTTGATAGCATCGTCCAAATTAGGATGAATACGCACTCTCTCATCTTCCAGATTGTTAAAATAATTTACCATGAGAGAGTGAAGAAGTAAAATATTTCGAGATATCATGTATCTAAAAAAATACACAATTGTAAGTTTACAATGAAGTTGAACTGACATTTCAACATGTTAATAAATAATTAAATTTTAGATCACACATTACCTGTGCTGTACAAGCTGTTTCAGAACGAGATAAGTTATGTTAGCACCAACTCGACTTGCCATGAAAAATTCGGGTATGTCAACGGCATCCTCTAAACCCTCTACACTCATATCTTCGCTTGTGTCACACCAAGAAGCAACAAAAGTTAATGTATTTTGAAGAGCTCGTTGACCAAATCCCTGGATTTCTCTCAATTTATTTTCGAGCTGCAATAGAAAAAAAGTTAATGCTATATTAATATATTAATTCTTTGATTAAAAGAATTTCTAGTAGGATTTATTATACCGTAAGTACAAATACAAACAAAATTTTTGAAAAAAAAACAACTTACGGCAGGAACAAAATGACGTCGTTCCTACAAGAAAAATTCAGAAATAGGACAATTTATTAATCAAATTTTTTTAAACTTTGTAGGAACAGAGGCCTATGAAAAACATTTTATTGAAATTGAGTATACATACCATAAGCTCTGAATGAGGATCCGCTTGGGTCAATAAGTTAGCAATCACAGCACAAACGTCTAGGACTTTGGTTCGATCTACTCTTAGTTGTTTGTCAATTTTCTTTCTATGCATGTCATCCGTTGTAGACTCAATCAACTCAATCATCTCCATAAATTTTATTATTAGTGCTAATTCTGACAGGTGTTCTTCTGAGTCACCTGAATAAAATAAAATATCATCATCTTATTATTTAATAACGCTTGTTCTCATCAATTTTAATGAAAAGGATTTTCTTAGAATGAATAATATAAAATTTCTCATTACCAGAATCTACAGACTCTGATGGAAGAGCAATATGTGGAAAATAGTAGAGTGTCTCTAGGAAGTCTGTCGGTCGTAGAAAGGAGATTCTAGATTTCTTGACTATTCCTAGCATACCCGTATTCTTATCAAAGAAAATACCTAATGGCTTTATTGTCAGCTAAAATATTAAAACATAAGAACACTCATTAATTTTACAATCATGAATTTCTTGATACAAAAAAATTAACTAAAAATATTGTCACACTTACAATATGATATTCCACACAGCTATTATAGAAAGCCAACCAGAATCCAAAGCTCAGTTCATAGTAATCATCATCGGCAATATTTGTTTCTTCGGCAGCAATTCGAAGCCGAATCTCGTAGTCAATCACATTCTGTGCAAATTGTTTCATCTGCTCCCAATCCGAGTCGGAGGTTTGAAAGCTACTTGTATTTTGAAACATCTGCGTTTTTTAAAAATAAAAAAAATGAATATTATAATTATAATTTATGTACATAGATAATTCTGAAAGTAATACATGTTTAACAAAATGCAAAAATTACCCCCAACGCTTGGTATATAGTTGATGAGCTGAAGCACGATTTGTTAAAAATTAGGTCACTATAGAAAGCTTTTGGATCCAAGGATGTTGGGTAGATTTGAACATCTTGACAAGGCAGTGGTTCTAATAAAGCAAGATTAAATCTAGGATTCAGACTGTCTGTCAATCTGAACGATTTAACTTGCCAGTCTGTCTCCTCCTCAGGATTGCTCACAAGGACAAAGAGATATTCAGAAGTTATCGTGAAATCCATAATATCACGATCCTATAATTTTAAGAAATATATTGTTATCTGTTCCCTCTAAATTAGAATTTTATTTAATTATAATATTCCTTCAAATAAACTAAAATAAAATAGTGTCTAACCTTTAAAATGACGACTTGCTGTTCCCTGATGACGAGTTTTGGAGCTAGACTTTGTTGTGGTTCTTGACTTTTTTCAAGATGATAAAATTTAAAGCCCGTCCCAGGAATAAAGACAGAGTATGTTGGTAAATTTTGTGACTCGTCGTCATTGAATCTTCGAAGTACCATATTACAATCTGTAGTCAAACAAAGAATTTGTCTATGAATTCATCCGCTATATAGGAGTCCCATTGTACAAGAAATAAGGAATAAGATTTCTTAGAATACTTACTTATTAATCCTTCCAGGGCAAATTTTTGATCTACCATGACATCGGCGTGCATGGTCCAGTCTTGAAAGGTTGACGTATCATTGCAAACCCATAGTCGAAAATGGCCATTCATGGATAGGGTTACCAAAAATAAAACGGGAATTTGTCCAGACTTGACAGTAAAAAAGCTTAAACCTATGGCAGCGTCCGTTGCAGATTGAGCAGAGCGGCTACAAAGAGAGAGAACAAAAACTAACTTACTAATACCTTTAAATTTAAAATATAAACCAAAAATTGTGTTACGTGGAATCAATTTTGTACTTACTTGAACATTGTGTGAGTGAATCCAGAAATGATTCGGGCAAAGACATTAGATTGCCTTAAATCGAACACACTTACATTGTCTTGTTTCGACACTCGGACTACAGTTTGACTCCCCGTATCATAAGACAATGCAAATATACAGTCTCCAGTAGGTAACACTATTGACGCCGCACTAGTTGGGACAGGAACATCTGAGAATTGTTAAATAAGTCATTTTTAAAACAATGAATGATGACAAATCTTTGGATTGTATTTACATTATTAAAAAAGAGAAACGACTTACTAAATGAGTTTTCAACTATGCTGAAATTACGAATATTGACGCCGGGCTTTTGTAAAATTTGGTTAAATATAGATGGCTGGTTGTTTTTCAAATATTTTTCCTAAAAGTAAGTACAAAATTAATCAGCTATCATTTACGAACACACTGTAGTAGTACATAGTGGTCGTTAAAGTAGATACAACTTACATCCGTACAAACAAGCCGGGGATGAGTAAAAATAAATCTACTGACTGTCGTTACAGTCGCAACTAAAATGAACACATGTTGCTCCGTCTCCTGAATAGTAATTGGCCCGACAATTGGTGAATCTTGAAAGATGAACCGAACCTACCAGAGAGAATGTGAAATGAATTTAAATTCAAGTACAAACATGGAATAAACTAATAAACATTTATGTCCTTAAAAATGTAGTATGCGTACCTGATTGTCGTGCAGGTTGTAATCCAAAGATGTTTCAATAAGTTCTAATACGTCATTTAAAGTTCTCCTATAAAAATTGAAAATCTACATTATTTCCTCTCTCTCCCAAAGAAAGTTAAAATAAAAAGCATATCATCATCAAAAAATCTCACCAATAAATCATTCGATTTTGAAGAATTGGACGAACTGACGGGGAAGACTTGTACGAGAATCCACCAGCAAAATCAGAAAATTTAGTCCCTTGAAATGTGCTGTGTCCCGTCCCTACAATTTATATATCAACAATAAATTCATTATCCAACGTTTTTAACGTGTGAATTATAATTTGAAAAAGAATCAAATTTACCAATTTGAAGATCGACGTCCATCCACTTCCCCTTACTCCTGTTGTCCAGCAAAACTTCTCGAAATCCATAGTTGTCCGAAGCCATGCTGTAGCCTTAATTGAATGACAGAATAAATAGATACGAGTTGACCCCTGACACAAAAAAGTCAGAGCATCAACGACCCGGTTTTGATTTTTGCCTGCGCGGGAACTAGGGACATGAAGGGCCCAGTAGATGTAGCTCCCATGCAGAGCAAGTTTGAAAACTTTTTTTTTTCCAAAAATTCATGTTCAATAATTCATCGGAAAAATTTCATTTTTTTTCTGTAAAAATGCATACAAAGTCCCACACACTCACCCCCTCTTCCCCCTTGACTAGTTAAAATAAAAGTTTGGGGACCAGAACTGGAAAAAGGTGTTGTAAAGACAAAATTTTGAAGACACTCTCCCCTTCTTCTAGAGTATTTTGTCTGTTCTCATCTCATCTTGTTCTGATGGGAGTTCCGTGTTTTTCGAGAGACTGGAAAAAGTTTAGGGAGCTCATAAAAAATTGAACAGGGAGAATGGGAACACTTGCCCGACTCACACACTACACCCAGCCACAGTCAGAAACACATTTCTCCAGGAAAGAGGAAAGTGTGTGTGTTTTCAAGAGCTCTGGTTCTGTGGAACGCCTTATAAACCTGTAAATTCAATTTGACGTAACCCCGTTGACAATAAATAAATTCGGGAAGAAGAAGATCTGGGAATAATAACATCCCCCCACCCACATCTCAAAATCTTCTTCAGCTGTCTGTCAACTCTCAAACTCCGAATGTACATCCAACACACACACACATCCAGAAATCTCCTCTCACATTCATGGAGAATCCCAACAAAGACATGTTGTAGAAAGTATAATTAAATTTCTCTACCCAGAACTCTTCAATTATTTACAAAAAGAAGAGAAAAAGATTTTAGAGAGAGAAAGTATTTTTTTACTTTTGTAAAACTATTCTTACTTTTGTATTTCCACAGGACAAAAAAGGTCACTCCCTGAAAATATCACACAAAAACGTTTTTCTATCACAAAGAGAGAGAGAGAGAAAATGGGGTTCTCCCTATTTTTTACTCTATTTATTCTTCTCCATGTTGGCTCAATTGTACACTAGAATATTTGCCTACTTTCACTTTCATCTCCCTTTTGACAGTGTGTACATAATGACATACACACACTAGTATTCTTGTTGTAACTACAATTTTTAATACTAAAGGAAGGGAAGTAGGAGTCAAATTAAAATACATTGAGAGCTTTTACTGGAGAAGAAGCACTTTTCTTTTCACAAGTAAAGTAGAAGAGGAAATATTTACCAGAGGAAGGGAAATTATGAAGAGTCATGGATTTGTACAAGTTCATTTTGACCAGTCTCAAGTGGACCCCCCTTCACTCTTTTATCCAGCGAAAAAAGATTTATCAAGAGTACATAAATATACTTACAAAATGACTCTGGAAATTTTATATTGTATTTTCCAGACTTGAAAATCAATAACGAGTAACCACCATTGACAAACAAAAAGATTTGTAATTTTGGTTTTCTGTTGGAAAAATAAAAAGACCAAGTAAAAAATTTGTCTTATTTTTTTTTCTTTGGCCCACCAGTCAAAAATGAAAAGATGAAAAAGGGAACAAAATGAGTTTATAAACATGTGAGTCTGAAAATACTAAAGAGAGAGAGAGTGGTAACATTTTCCTCAATCTTCTTCATTAAATTCCTTGGGTCAACAAAAGAGAGGAGTTTGGGTGGTGAAGTGACACTGACTCTCTCTCCTCCTCAAAGGGGGATTTGCAACTTTAACCTTTGAAAATTCTAATTCGAAAACTTTTAATTCCACTCGACGAGGCTAGACGAGACTAGACGAGACGAGGACAACTTGTTCTACGCTTCCAGATTAGCCCCAAGAGCCTTCCCCCCTCCCTGTGTGTGTGTGTGATAGTACATTATGTACATGGTCCCCTTCATCCATGTAGAAAATCACAATTTAATTATTACAACTTTCTCCGTAGTCCGTAGCCACACACACGCACACACTCCAGGGAGAGAGTCTCTCATCCGCTGTAGTCAAATGAAAGTCATAATATGATTCAAAGTGAAATGGAATAAAGTAAATTTACTTTGTAATATAATATTATACTCGAGTACAAAACACACACACTAGAGAGAGGATGGAACCGCACAAAAGAGAGAGAGAAAGTTCATTTTGATTCTCCTCCCGTATTAAAATTATTATCGTAGAAGAGGAAAAGATGGAGAGATTCAAATTATTTAGTCAAATTTGACTAGTCGGTCATTTAAATTTCTCAATTTGAGTTTCTAAAGGATGAGTGTGTGTCTCTCTCTCTCACAGACACAGGAGGAGAGAGGACTGAATTTGCACAAGGGTTTTACTCCTCGGTCCTCCAGGAATTTTCCAGAGCCATACATATGTAGTGTGTGTGTGTGTGGCTCTCGTAATATTAGTACAGTAGGCATTTGTTGGAATAATATCGATCGTGAGAAAAAGATCAACTGTTTTAAGAAGAAAATCAAACAGTTTCTAACTCTCTTACTTCCCCTTGGTTTCCCCACTCCCAGTATCTCTCCCTCTCTCTCTCTCTCTTTCTAGTCCTATAGACTTCTACATGTGTGCAAAGGGATAGTCAAAAGGGACACACACACTCACAATGCAAGACAAAGTGTACACACAGCCAAAAAAAAGATTTAGACTTGAATTGGAGCTCTCTGACTGCCACTCTTCAACTCCAACCCTGGAGTCTCTGTCTCTCTTATAAAATGCCACTTTAACACACTTTAACTCTTTTCACAGTCACTTCAACTCTCGTCTCTCTTTTTGCAAGGAGAGAGGCAACACACTCTTTTGCTCTCTAACCATTCGGGGAATGCGGGTAGGATCGATTAGGATTACACAACCTTATTAAATCAACTTCAACTCTACTCCACTCTTTCCCGAGTTCTCCCAGTTTATTTTCGACACTAAGTTACTTCAATTCCATTCTATGGGAAATAATTACAGTCAACACTGAAATTCATTTAAAAATCCTTGCAAGTTATAATATAGAATTAAATAGAATCGAATGGGTGTGTGACTCAGGGATTCCTTCTTTCGGGGATTCCGGGAGGAGGAGGAAGTTTTTTTGGAAAAAGAAGTGGAAAGGAAAATATTGCTTTATTAAGAAATGAAATATGTAGACAGTTGAAGAATCAACATTTTGTCTGTCTCTCCCAGACCGCATGTCGTCTTCCCTTCATCAACAAAAATCTCCTACACTTTAACGTGTATTACTATTATGCATTACAGTAGGAAATTCCTTGTGTGTTCCTCCTCATCCTCCGTCACACACAACACACACACATGTGCTTCCTCATCTTCATACTTAAGTAGCTCAAGCCTTGGATATTGAATTTCCTTTTATACACTCTCCTCTTACTTACACACACACACACACAGTCCCCCTCTTGTTCTCTGTTTTCCTCTGCACGGGAGACTCCTTAAGGTCTACTTTTTCCTTGTTTCTTGTGGCCAGACGAACCGGCGACTTCCTCAAAGATTCTTCCTCAAGAAAAAAGTCTTCTTCTCCACCAACGGAGCATGTAAAATACACACACTACATATATAACCTACATGGAGAGAGACTTGAGGGCACTTCTCTTTTGTAAATACATTTAATACCATCAATAAATGGGACTGTGTAACACCCCCACGAAGAACCAAGTCCTACAAATCCCTCTTTAAAATGTACAATCGAGGAAGTATATCATTTCGACACTGTCAACTTCATTCATGTTTTAACTGTTCATTTTTTTGACCGAGTTTTTTCAAATTCGGGAAAATTTCCTTTGAGAAATTCTGGGAACAAAGGGACAAAGATTGACACAATGTAAATATGTAGAGAAAAATAATTAACTTAATTTGTCTTGAGAAATACTGTCGTCGGTTTTCCTTTTGAGTGATAATTACCTGTGTGTGTGTGAGAGAGAGAGTGTGTGTGTATGCGTCTCCTTTTCTCTGTGATCTTTTTGTCGGGGAGAGAAAGAAAGAAATATAATTTTTGGGAAGAGAGAAGACGTCTGTCATCCATGTGGGAGTGAAATAACATAATAGTACATGTACTACATATCGGGGGATGTGTGTGTGCGTGTGGTTGGAAAGCTATTTTGTAGGTGTTGGGTCAAGTGTCAAACTATCACGGGTCATTTATTGTGAGGGAGAGGGAGAGAGAGTATTACATGTGTCGGGGAAAAAGTCAATTCCTTTTTCATGAATTCCCAGATCCTTCTTCTTCTTCTTGTGTGTGTGTGTGTGAGAGAGAGAGAGAGGCCTTTTCGGAAATGTGTGTGTGTGTGATATTGTGGAGTAGTCGACACGTAATGACATGAATGGCTGCCATCATTACTAATTGCTGACCAGAACATATACAAGTATTAATTTGTATTTTGTACACTACAGTATGGGTAAAACGAAGGTATACACAGCGGATATGGGATTTTGAGAGGGGTCCTTGTAGGGCTTGAAATAGATCTGAGAGGGAGATGTAGGGAGATGTAGGATCGTACAAAAATAAAAGAGAAGGGATCAACTTTGAGAGTCTTAGGAAAACAGAAGGAGACGGAGGATAACGTGAGGAATGGATTTTAGTCAGGAGTTTCTTCTTCTCTTTCTCTCTCTCTCTATGTGTGTGTGCGTGTGTGTCAAGTACATATTTTGAAGAGTGGTGTGTTGTTGTTTTTCCACTTAAATCAACTAATTTCCTCCACAGCCAAAAGAAAGAAAGGAAGAGGAAGAGAGAGTTGTTTCGAAATCCTAAGCTTTTTCCAAATATACAAAATAATAGAAAAGTCTAGGGGCAAAGGGCCCCTCTGCTGACTTTGTATCCGGTCAGGCCTTAAATATGTATGTGTGTGTTGGAGGAACTTTCAATTTTTTAAAATATTTGTCTGGAATTTGGATGTGTGAAATATGATCGCCCATCATTGTCAGAAATTTTTATTGGAAAAACAATTATATCCAGAAAAATTTGTATTTACCAATAAACCAAAATAAAAATGGAAAATTTTAATCGATTAATAATATGCATTAATCTGTGAATTAAAGTTTCTCAGGATCAAGTCCTCTAGAAATTGGTTGAAAATTAATTCGCAATTTGAGAAACTTGGACGTCGTTCAAGCCTTTGAGTGTAGCTAGTTACAAAAATCCGCAGCGTCCGCAATAGTCATAAGTGGCGTCGAAGTCAAACATTGTGTATCAATATTGAAATAATAATTTTTAAAATCCTAAGGGCTCACCCAAAGGACCCAGAGTGTGAATTCAAAAAATACATCACACAAAGTACATCCATATATTTTTTCAAAATATTTTTGACTTGTGAAACCGTGTCATGGTTGGATGAGCAGGAAGATATTCAAAAAGACATGTACATAATTATGGAAAAAAGGGTCCACACAGCTCACCAGATGCTAAAAATTTAATATTTTCCCTTGCAACAGCAGCGGGGAAAAATATGGAAGAATTTAAACTACACTGAACGGATACTGTACTATGTTTGAGCATGTAATAGTAATTTAAGAGCCCTCAATTATCTTCCGATAATTATTTGTCTAGTTTTTGTACAGAGTTGTGAATTCCATCCCGTGTATTTCTTTTTTGAAAACATGTGTAAAAATGAGAGAGTTAATTATAGAAAACTAATAGATATTTAGAGAATTGGAGAAGACAAGTTTCTCTCTTTCAGAGTTGAGTACTTACCCAGGGATACTAACTTGTGAGAGGACCAAGGTAATAAACATTAATTACACTATATTTTACTAAATATGTGTTCTCTTCTTATAAGTACAGCCATTTACGCTGGACTCTCTGAATGTTTTTCGTGAATGGGCCAAGCTTTTGAGAACGGCGGCCTGACTCTCCCTTTGATTGAAATTCAAGTGAATGAGAGAGTCATTTTCTCCACCTTCCCTTCTCCCCTTTTTCCAGAGCCCTCCAACTTTTGCCAACCCTCTCAAGGGCTGATTAGTCCACACAACTTCTCCAATGATCACACATCATCCGCCTTTTCATGTCCCACTCCCGTTTCCCTCCCCTCGCTTCCATTTACACTCTCTCTATTTCTACCCGGATTTCTTTCACACAACCACAGTCCAACAGCTAAACTCTTCCCTGCACGTGTGTGTCTGTTCCTTTATTCTACACACAACGTGGCTCTTGACCTCTCGGGAGTCATCAAAAAATTATTTAAGGGAGAGAAAAAAAGACTATGACTTTAGGAATTAATAAAATAATTTTCAAAGGGAAGATTTACCGAATGAATTCTCGTTTGTATCATTGCCATATACAATTACATGGGATACCTACAAGGGCTGAGGGCGGGACGGAAGGGACCCCATGGACGGCTAAAGTAAAAGTTAAAAAGGTCGTTGGACCATTTTTTTTGAAAATAAACATCCACTCTGCGTGGATGACGAGTGGTGGGTAGTTAAGTAGCATGTGTCAATATCCGGTCATGTTCTATTATGTACCGCTGACCACTGAAACACAAACAAATACTGTACAAAGTGTGTGTGTTTTTGTACTTGTCATTGGAAGAACCATAATGAAGAAAATGAGAGACTTTTTTTCTCTCTTTTGCCTTACAGACACCAAAGTAGTTTACCAGACAAAAGAAAATATGATGAATTTTACATGTTAAATATGAGACCCAAGTTTTTTTTGTTATTGTAGGGTAGGAAAACGAACATTTTTGCAAATGGGATGACCAAACATTATTCTACATCCTATTTTTAGATATGACAAAAAATATTGTGAAAAATTCAGTTTGAAACTGAAATGACGTTTGAAACTCATTTTTTTAGTTATGATCTTTGGGGATTGTAATTAGTAGGTAACTAGACAAATTGCTGCAGTTATGATGTTTTGAATATTGTGGGATTTGTCGGTTGCCGGCTGTCATGACCATTCCAATTTGTTCGTAGAAAAAAAAGTAGAACTGACCATGGATACCCAATGCTAGTCAATACTTATAGAATTGACGGTGTACATATTTGTGTATTATGACAAAGTACATGAAGGAATTGGAAAAAGGGTTTCCAATTATTCATCCTACACAACAGATTGCATTGTGGACGATGAGGCATGAAGGGACCAAATGATCCTACGCACACACGGTAAGAATAATATTGTATTGAAAAGGAGATACGCAAAGGGAGGGAGATATGTAAATATGGAGGTCTTAATTGTGTGGAGAAAATTTGTGAAGGCGTTGGCGGAATTGTTGAAAGTAAAGTGAGTTGAGGTAGAAAGGAGAGGAGAAGGGAGGAGGTGAAGGGGTCGTCCCTATTAACAGTATTTATCGCACCGCATTTCTTCTGTCGACTGTTGTGCCCATTGGAGACTGTGTGTGTGTGTGTGTTGTTTGAAGCCCTGTTTACTCACCACCCGCATCTTTATAATATTATTCTCTCATTCCGTTTAGTTAGACAATGCCCGGCTCTGTCTGTTCTCAGACTTACACATAATATATCGTTTTAGCGGACGATGACGGTGCGGCACACACACAGAAAGAGAGGAGGAGACAAGACAACAACAACGGCTGTCAGTCTCAGCAGAAAAATATAATGAGAAGGAAAAAGTTTACACTGTTTAAAAGTGGAGAGAAAGAATAACGATGGATAACATGGACAATAAAAATGGAGATGATCTGTGTGTGCGTGTGTGTACTGTGTACATACAAAATATATAGGAGAGTGGGATAGGAAAGAGGTGGACAAAAACCCTTTTTCTCGGATGAATGAAGAGGGTACTTAATCTGATCGACTGTCCACATTATCATGAATTAGACTTTCTAGTGTGGATGAGGGTCATCACAAATAATTGTGAATCATATATTTAAGGTGGATGGATTTCCAGTGCTTATCCCTTTCCTTCTGGCTAAACTAATATTGTCCCGAATTAAAATCCGTGACTAATTTCCCTCTCTCTCTCTCTCTCTCTTGGTGTGTGTGTCTTACTGTGGAACTGTACTATTCCACAAGTAAAATCCTTTTTTTCTGTTTTATAGTCCTTTTCCCGTGTTGCACATCCACCCAAAATAATTGTAAATTTTCCTCATCTAATTTGTACCCAATAATAATAAAATTAAATCTCCAACTACAATTTTAATGATGACACGTAGACACACAGGGGAGAGAGAGAGACGGCCTCCCTAATTCGCTCTAGATTCAGTTTAATAATAAAAAGGTATTTATAATGCTGCATCGGCTTTTCCCCTCCCAAAGCATTGTTATTTATTATTTAGATATAAAAAGTAATATTTTCTTTTTTCCTACTGTTGCGGCATTTATTGTGTAATTATTCGGAAAAAATTGGATCTGGCCGTCTAATCCTGTCGTTTTATGAACCCGTATCAAAATCATACTTGATAATGTGTGTGTGTGTGATAAATATAAATTTGTGTTGGAGACACGGAGGGCCACATGACAAGGATTGTTGTACAACTTGGATTTTTGTAACAGTTTTATTGGACAAGTAGTATAAAAAATGGAGAGAGGACAGATTCTGATGATCGTCGATGACGTTTGTAGTTTCTACAAAAGAAGTCCGGTGAAATATATACATAAGGTAAAGCCCCTGTAATAAAATACAGCCGGACCGCCATGAAACGTCGGCTTGTCTGTATTTACCACCCTCCAAACACACTTGACTTTGTTATCTTCTCTGACTGCATTGGAAATGATGAGGTATTCGACAATATTTTTCATCTTAATCCTTCGGCGGGGGTAGATTGGATACTTTCTAAGCTGATATCGAAAATATTATCCTTATCAATATAAATCGTCCCCTCCTTCTTTCTCCTCCTTGTTCGACTTGCCGTTTCCAGGAGGAGACTCTCGCAGATTTTCCTTGTCATATATTTTTAAAAAATGTAATACAAAGATTGCACAAAGATGTAAGGGATGAATTATAGTCAATTTTTTTGAGATTCTCTGTATTTGCGGTGGAAAAGTTGGAATTTAAAGTACTCCGCGTGAATGTAAGTTGAGGATAATACCCAGGTTAATTCATAAATCAAGACAGACTTTTCCTAAGGATAACAAAGTAGCAAGGGAAGTTGTGTGGTTTTTCTAATTGCCCATTTTATACTTTGTTGAACAAGCAAATGTCGACTGGGAGAGATGAATGGCGTAAAATTGTAATACCACTTAAATCATTTTGAGAGTTAAATGCCGTTTACTATTTTCAATATGGATTTTGGAAGAGTGGAAACATACCTACACAATTCTAGGTACACCGATTAGGACGTAAAATCGGTAAGCGGCGTCAAACTTGTGCAATAAAAAAAGAGAACTCTTTTCTCACTCTTTTTTTCCGGGCCCGAAAAATAAAATGCGATTCAATAAAATTCTGCTAAATGAATAAATGAATTTTTAATTGAATTGAATGATTTATTTAATGCATGATTCGTCTGGAGCAGATTTTTTGTGTTGTTCATTGTAAAGATTTTTTTTGTCCGCACAAATATTAATACATTCTCGTTCTATCACAATACTTCATCTTTTTCTTAATTATTTATGTAATCTTATAGTATAAATTACATTTCTGTACTTAGAGTTAAGTATATTTAACTGTATTGTGGTTTGTGTATATCAAAGTCCTACACTCTCTCTCACTCATTCTACTTTACATACATATTTAAAGTTAATACGAGTTTTTTTACTTATCTGCGTAGTTCCTATCTGCATAAAGTAATATTATTATTGTGTGTGTGTGTGTGTGTAATTTGTTTTTTATGTAGTAATTAATTTATCCACATTTTTAATTATTATATTTTTATGCAAGTGTATTATAATAATTGTGTGGAGAGGACGAACAATATAAATACGACAATAAATTATACACTCTTTAAAAAATCCAAAGTCAAGTCCACACACACACACAAAAGTTACAATGACACCGAATATTTTTTGTTTTTTTCCTCTCTCTCTCTCTCTTAAAAAGTAATTTCAATACTGATAAATTCTTGTTCTTCTTTCCATTGGAGGGATTGGGAGAATACTGACACAGAAAAAAATAATCATACTTTATAACGAATTATGTAGCTAAAAATTACACAATAAAAAAAGGAAGAGAAATAATTCGCTACTACAAACTGGACTAAAAACGGGTGACTAAAAAATAATAAAAAATGAAGTAAAATAAATCGTACTACATCAAATGAAAAGCTGTGTGTGTGCTTGTTTGTAATACTAGTACTATTAAGTACAGTTGTGAAGACTAGGCCAAAAAACAAATTAAAAACTAGACAACTTGACGTAGGTTCAATAATCCTAAGTAAAAAAACGATTTGTACAAAAAGAGAAAAGGGGGAGGGGGATTTAGTGTACATTTGTCCTACTAAAAAATAAATATACTAAACATCACAATTTTGTTTTTGTCGAAAACTTTCTCCCCTGGGGGTGATTTCAGTTGATGATGATGAGCGTGGAAATATATTATAATGAAAATAAACGCCCGCTAATAAATAAACTATTGTTTTTGAATTTGGGAAAAACGCCGGAGACTCGACTCTAGACTTGAGGCAAGAGAATTTTCTGTAAAACTTTGCGAGAGAGTTATTGTTTAGTTGCCGAGGAATAGACGATGATTTTTGGGTTGGGATGTGGGAAGGAAGGAAATGCCTACAGGGACAAAAGCGCTAGCATTATTATTATTATTGCTTCCCCCACCACCACTACTGTTGATCCCTTTAGACATATTTTTCCGTGAAATTGTTTTCAAATCCCCACTACTCCTCACTCCGACTTTACCCACACCATCACCAACAACCCCAGGAGCCCCCGCCACCACCCCCGAATTCCCACCGATCAGACTGGCAATTGAAAACCCTCCCGTCACACTAACTCTTGTCCCTTCCTTCCCCTTCTCCCCGAGTCTTATCCCATTGAATCCTCCATGATTCTGATTGACAATGACACTGTCAGGACTGGCAGAGACTGACCGACGATGGTCCACCATGGACAACTCTGTTGTCTCACCAGCAGAAGAAGGGTAAAGGTCATCCTGGATTGTAGGACTTTTAGTATGACTTCTCCGATGATTCGGTGTGTCACTCGGAGGACTTGTACTCTTCTCCCTCTCACCCGGAATCCCTCCTAATTTCTGTATAAGATTTTCATGTGAAAATATACTTCGGATTATATTTGACCCCGCCTGTTGATCCTGTTGAGCTTGGACATTCTGTGAAAATGGGAAAGAAACGGCGGCTGCAGCCGCAGCGGCTGCTGCCGAAAAGAATGATTGATTATTACTATTCCCCGAATTTCCTCCGCCTCCTCCCGGACTAGAATTGGGTCGGAGGAATTGGGGTGGGAGGACAGAAGTTAGGAATGGGTACAATTCTAGGGCGGGATGATGATGACCTAGAGGACTCATAGGTCCTAGTCCTGGCGGTGGACAAAAGTGTGGACCATTCAAGTGTGGATGACCTTGTCCTCCTCCACCATGATGATGTTGACCCATGAGGGCAGCATGGAAAAAATCTGCAACTCCTGGATGACCATGATGATGATGGTGGTGGTGGTGTGGATGTCCGGGTCTTTTGTACCTTTTCCTCCGTCGTAGGAATGAACCGTTATCAAACATGTCTTCAGCTAGAGGGTCAAGGGTCCAATAATTCCCTTTACCGGGATTCCCTGGTTCTCTTGGAATTTTGATGAAACAATCGTTTAGACTAAGGTTGTGACGTATACTATTTTGCCATGCCGGGAATTTTTCACGGTAGTAAGGGAATCGGTTCATGATAAAATCACATATACCAGACAAGGTCAATTTTTTCTGAGGGGATTGGAGGATTGCCATTGTGATGAGGGCTATGTAAGAGTAAGGAGGTTTCACCAGATTTGACCCTTTCTTCCCAGAACTTGGGGTAGTAGAATTATGGCCTGGGTTCTCGGATGATGGGGACATGTCACCCGGAGGGGATCCTGGGGAGTGACGGAGATGGTCATTGTCATCGATTGAGATTGTGAGTGGACCATTTGGACCGGAATTATGATGATGATGAAGGATGTCACGCATGTCCTCCCCTTCAAAAAGAAATAATCTTAATTAATCATCAGGACAAAATACTTTCATTTTCTATCATACAACATGCAGAACGTGTGTACACTGCTTTGTGCGTGTGTGTGTAGAGAGAGAGAGAGAGAGAGAGAGAGTAGAGGGAATAAAAACAAAAATATTTATGCTATTAAATCTTCATTTAAAAATACACTGTTCTTTCTGTTTTCTCTTAAAATTAAAACAAACGAGTTGGACAAAATTTGTACAAAATTACTCACACACACAGCTGTGTGTGTGTGCCTTTTGTCTGTCAATTTCCCCTTGTACTAGTAATATTGTGTTTTCATTGAGAGAGAGAGAAAATTAGCCGTGGACATGAAAGTTATCATCGAAACTTGTTTTTAAAAATACTTTTTATTATATTTGGTGTATACTTTAGAATTTAGATTAGAAATATTTTCCGAAGCTAATATGACTCAATTTACAACAACTCAATTGACGAATTACATGCTCTCGGATCCCTTTCATCTTTTTCCTCTCATTCTTCACACACACACACACTCTCTCCTCTCTCTCTTTTTTAATCTTATCTTTATGTAAACAAACATAAAAAGAAACAGCATTGATAAATGAAATAGACGGCAATAATAATAATACAACGCCAAAGTTTGCTCTTTTCCCAAACCCTCATAGCTTTGTTGTGTGTGTGTGTGTGTCAAATACCGCCGCTGCTCTTTGGTTGTGTGTCCTTTAAAAAAATATTGTACTTTTATAACTACTAATTATTACTTGTACTGTATCTGTCCTGCATTTATTAATAATGACGTCATCCACACACACACACACAACTTTCATTAATGACTACATGGAGCAATTAAACATTATTACAAATGATAGCAATTCCTTGTTACTTCAAGTGCACACACGTATGACCCACACACACACAAATTATTCATTCGAAACAAAAGCTTGGGAATTCTGTGGAAATCACAATTTTCATTTTTCCTATCCGGTGAGTTCATCCTCCGAGAATTACACACTAACTGCCTTTACTCGGAATTATGCGATTACTGTTACATTAAAACAATGACATTTAATTGAGTTTAAAAGTAATTACCTTGATGCGATGAGGAAACATGAATAATCTCGTCATCCGAATCGACATTAATGTCCGAGTCGGACTCATCAATGTGTGCCCCTCTCAGGTCAAGTGGAGAATATCCATGGTCACACTTTTCAATCGTAGAGTACATCATTTTTCAATTAAATTAATTCCTACGTTAAATTCACCGACAAAAATCCTCTTTTTTTTAGCTGTCAATCACGAGTTCAAAACACAAGTCACTGAATTTTTTTTCTCTCAGACAAAAATTTGTTTTTTGCAAACAGCCTCAGGGTGAGAAATTTTTTTCTTGTTCTTGTTTATTGACACTTGGATAACAAAATTGACCCCAGTTGATGATGACCGTTAATTTTTGAACAATGTAGATTTGAAGAGGGAAGAATGGAGCCGGGATTGTTGTTGTGTATTCCCTGTGAGACTAATAATGTTCTACACTTTGTACACTAAAGTAAATCCCTCGTGTTTATCCACAGGCCGAATGACACTGAATTGGGGAGAGGGTCTTTTGTTGTCTGCAATATCGAGGAGAATTGATAAATCTCTCAATATTTGCACAATGTCTACCTCCTCCTCCTCCTCCCAAGAAGTATCTAGTAGTAGTAGTTGTAGAAACAGGACTTTTCGCTCAATACTTCTCTGTCTCTGAATGTGTGGCCTTAGGTGTTAATTCAGTTCCCAGACTCTCTTTTCTCCTCCCTCCTCCTCCGTCCTTGTATATTGTCAACTATTGTACAGTGAAATGGATCAAAGGGAGTACAAAAGTAATAATATTGTTTTGGCCTGGAGTGTGTTAAACAAGTATCATAAATATGACACACACTGAAGGAGGACGAGGGACTCAACTTTGTAGAATCTTTGACACAAAACTTTTTTTCTTTCACTATTTTGTCTATCCAGGATTTGCGTGTGTGTCTCTCTCTCTGTGGAAGAAAGTGACTGTTGACTAACAGGATGAAGCAGACTGAGTGACGTTCACCGAGAGAGAGAGAATGAGTACATATAATATTGTGACACAATGTGTGTGTGTGTGAGGACGAACTGAGAGAGAGAGAGAGAGTTTGATCTGTTTTTAGCTGAAATCACATTCGTGAAGTGTATAACATTATGACCAAACTACATGACTAATAAGCTGGAATTTGTTCAAAGTGTATGTAGTAGTGTCAAAATTTATGTATGACTCTCTCTCCAAAGGGCACACCACGTCCAATGTGTGTGTGTAGGGAGGGAGTCTATAGAAGAGGAGGATGACAGCGGCGGGTGAAAGACAAAAGAGGGTGGAGTTCCCATCGACTTGTAGGACAGTGCATTGGCTTACTTGAGGAGGCGGGGGGACTTGAGGAGGCGGGGGAATCGGGAGATTTCTCATGCGCCCAGTCTCCTCTCCCTCCTCTCAACAACGTTTATCACCGCAAAGCAAACACGGGCTTTTCCTACGTACACCCCCCGAAATACCCACTTTCCCCCTCTCTACTCTCTCTCTCCGCTAGAAACCCTTTTTTCTCATTTGATTTGTGTACAAAGATTCCTGACTCCTCATTTCATTACATGTCTTCTCAATTAAGGGATTTTCCGTGTATTCCTTTCGTACCTAGAATAAATTTAGGGGATGACAATCCACAATTTTTATGACGAGTCTTCCTATTTTGTCTATACTGTGTGTACAAGTATGTATTGTGTGTGTGTCAGACATACACACTGTGTACGATTGGGTATGGAAGACAAAGGGAAATTAAAAATTGTTTTATGAGAATTTAAATGGACAAGTTTTCAACTGTTGATTTTTCGATGACAGTAGACACACACACTGGAGTGGACTTGTAGCGTAGATTATCATAATTTTTTAATGAATGTGTGTGTGTGGGTGGTGGGTGTAATCATAATACTGTCATTAAATGGAATAGCATTTATAAAAGGGAAAAGAAACTGAGTAAAGAGTTTTGACAGGGACTGGAAGTGTGAATAGAAGAGACGTTTAGAAAACCATATAAAAGTTGTAACAATCACTAATCACTCTAAAATGAATTAAAATGGAGAGAGAATGGCTTGCAGTTTAGGGTTAATATTTATCTTTTCTCCCCACTCCACTTCCAGATACTATACTACAATATTATTTTATGGGAGGAGTGGGAGGGGTAGTGTGTGTGTGTATGGAGGGGTTAATGAACATCATAATTATTGATCAACCCAATAATAATAGATCAGCGTCATTGTTCAGTAGGACTTTATATAAACTGTAGTAAATGGAGAGTCGTAGCAAAATTCCATTTCACAAAGTGTAGAGAAATTTTGTGATAATAATTGCAGTCATAATAAACTCTAGTAGAGAAAACTGTCCATGAAATGTGTGTGTCAAATGAAAGATTCACAATGTTTAAAAAAACATTTTGAAGTACATGACACGTTCACATCCAATGTTAATTACATGCGGAAGATGGATAAAGAGAGGATTGGGTGTCAGGACTGAAAGAATTGTTGTCTGCCACTCACCCGCAATGAAGTCTGATTTAAATTTCTCACATTTTTCTCCACGGCCCAACTCTTCTAATTTATTTAGCACAAGTCTTTCCCTCTTGTTTGTTCTTCCTCCTACTCCTTTCTCCCATCTCTCTCTCTTCTGTGTGTGTGCGTGTTTGTGTGTGTTTGGAGGAGACAAGGAAAAAAATGTACATGGAAAAATTGTTGTTGTGTTAACTTGAGTTGAGTTGTTACATATATATTTCCCATCACGTCCCATCATCCTTGCATTTCGACTCTATTTTTTCTCTCTCTTTTGAGACAATCATACACAACTATATACAATGTAAATGTCCTGGGAGAAGAAGAAGAGGGGATCGGTATTGGCAGTCGCCTCATATTTACGAGTATAGACAAGACTTTGTCTTTCGGAGGAGGATGTACAGTATGTAGTGCTAGTGCTAGAAGAGAAGGGGAGATGAGGAGACGGAGGGGCTGAGAAAAAAATGTTAATGTGAATAGAGAATTTAGTGGCAATTTGTAATTTGTAAGTGTTGTAGCGTCAAAGGGAGTGGGACACATGTGCATGTTTCTGTGTGGTTTTCCATGTTGTTAACCAATTTCTCGTGTGTTCCTTTGGGTGTCAAAACTTGTAACTTGTAAAATTACACTTCCAATCCTCCTCTCTCTCTATTTAGTATGTAATACAGGAGTAAGGGGGTAAGGGATGAATATCCTGGCAAAGACTTTAAAGAAAAACCTTCACACACACACACACGTTTGAACGAACGTTGTGTGTGTGTGTGTGAAGTAGAGTTGGAACAGATTGTTCACATTCCTTGAGCAAGTCACAGCAGAAACAACATTTAGGCTTCTCCCTCGGATCCTCCTAATCCTCAAACCAATATCCACATTTGTTCTCAATGAACCAGTCCTTCTCATTATCCCTTTAGGATTAATTACCCCTATAATAGTATCCTCAAAGAGAGAGATAGAGAGACGAGAAACTGGAGAGAGAGAGAGTGGAAATGTAAATATGGACAAATCATTCGTATTTTCCTTTCACAACTTCTACCTCCAAAGCCAACAATAACAGACGACCATTTTTTTTGAATAAATCTCTCCTCCGAGAATCCACAGCCATTCTAAAACACTCTTCAGTACTGTATGTAGAATTGGCAGGTAAATGGACACCATTTTTACTATTTTCTGCAATATTTACACAAAAAATGGATGATGCGGTGATTGTCAAAATTGAGGGAGGGGGATTTTACGGTAATTTTGATTTGAATCTTGTGACGAGATGCTGACTATGATGAGTCTCGTTAGGATCAGATCTAGACATGTAATAAATTGTGTATTCGTCCAGACGGAGACACGAAGCTCTGGGTAGATGTAGATGTAAATGGACTTGCATCTTGTCACACAGATTTTAGAGAGGAGGGTTCATGACACGGCTTGCCATTTTCTCACCCGCTTTCTCTCCCCATCCGAAATCGTACATAACTAGAATTTGGGAGCATCTCTCTCTCTCCTCTACATATATTGTGTGTAAAGAAAATGTTGCCACAAGAAAAGTAACTCCCCTTCTCTTCTCTCGACAGAGAGTTAAACTGTCTTTAGTTATACTTATTTCTTGGTATGTAGAAGTGAAGGATATAATACCCACATAAAAAGCTAATGCTGTTCACAGTTTACAGCTCATCCAGTGACTACAGCCGCAGCCGAATTTCCTCCATCTTTCTCCTCTTCTCTTGTTGTACAATTTCTAGAGATAGAAATATTCGGGGGGAACACGTGCGGTGTGTGACAGGAGGGGACCCTCCTCCTCCTTGTATACATTCTTATAATGTGTGTATGTATTCAGCACATTCCTCTAATATCCCATGTCATGTTATTACAAAGTTCTATATCTAGACTCGTACACACAATCCTCGGGAAGATTGGCAAAGTATAAGGAGGAGGAAGACATGTTGGTGTAATGTTGAAGCTCTTCTCATCGTCCTCGTCAGCATTGGCTAAACTATTTGTGTAGTAGGATTTTTGAGAGAGAGGAAGGAATAATCTAGTATGAAGAAGAGTAGTAGACGAAGCCTAATCACTACATAATCATTAGTCTCCAAAATTTACTCTGGCTCACAGCCCACACTTACTATTTGCCCTCCCCAATCACACACTAAAGAAGAGAGAGAGAGTGAGAGAGAGTGTGTGTGTGTGGAGAGTACCCATTTGCCAAGGAACATTATCATCCCTAGTCCTATCAACCCTGGCAACTCTTGCACAACTTATCATCTGTACATTCAAAATAATCCATATATTATCTTCATCCTCCTCCCCTCTACAACTCGTCCACACTCCACCACACTCTCATCATCCTCCTCATCCCATCTTTCTCTCTCTCTTGGCTCCTTTCATCTTCTTGTTATCTTTTCTAGTCGCTCTTAGGAAAACCCATGGAAAACCCATGAGTTACAACTTCCAAGACACCCTTTCCTGAAACCTGAAACAAAAGTTGGAGAAAATACATTGACAATTTAAGACTGTAGTCTTTCTGCTACTACAATTGTCAATTACATTCAATATTCTTGTAATTTTAACAATTCCAGAATGAATTCAAAGGTTCATCTAAGCTCAAGTTTGTCATCGCAAATAATGTTAACATATTCTAGAAAGTAGTAGGAAGTGAAAGAAAATTTTCGGTACATTTTAAAATTGACACAAGGTGACTTTTCTCATTTCCCTTTCTTCCTTTGAACTCCGTACATTTGACACTTTTGAGATGAGAATTTTCACAATCTGAAAACCAGACTCGCACCACTAACCACACAATATGCCATCCACTTGTAAATGTAGAAACATATTTCTTCCTCTTCCTCCTCATCCCTACATTTTCCCTTGTCATCTGTACACTAAATAAATGTCACTCTGCCTACTTAATTTCTTTCTCAATTTCCCCGGATGGTGACATGAAAGCATGGCGAAGGCGGAGGTGTCTGTGTCGAGTGTAGACAGGGAGGAAAAAGTTGACTAGTTTTACGACCTTTTGAATGACAACATTTTCATTTTTATTTAATATCGAACTCACCACCTCCTGCAACCAGTCTTCTCTGTTTGTGCTTGTAAATGGAGGGATCTTACATTAATCTCATTCCATTTCCATTTCTACATTATTACATTACGTAATGCAAGGGTGGATCCGATTTATATTGTAAAGTCAAAAGAGTTTCTTTGAGAGTCCATACAAATTTTTTGGAGAGGAAAGAAGACTCAAAAGTAAATTTTCCCCCTCAAGTTTTTGTCTAATCTCTCTCTTCATTTTTCCACATCTTCTCTTCTTTCAACAACAAGAAAGAGAGAGAGAGGGAGAGGGAGAGAACGTGATTTTCCCTTTGGTTTTCGATTTGTTGACCCAGTTTAGTTGTCTGCTTCTGCAACTATTTTTATTTTCTTTCGTTTGACGTTTTTGAAGGGATCAACGAAAAGGATCAACACACACAAGACCAACTGCAACTCATTCCGAGTGTGCAGTGTGTGTATGTGTACAGTCTAATACAGTAAAGTATGTACCTAATGGAAAGGAAGGTAGTCTAAAAAGGGAGAGACTACAGAAGCTGTTTCTGACTCAGGATGATGATACTGCCTTGTAAAATATGTGTAGAAGTTTTAAGCTTCACACACACACACACACACACACACACACTATTATTATTATGATATGATGCTCTGATTACATGTGAAATATTGTAAACTGTCTACATATTATACCTTCTCTTACTTCTCTCTAGTTTCTGGTGTGAGGATGCGTCTCCTCTTCAACACTGGTTAAAAGAGAAGGCACACATGGGAGATAAATGGCCACGCGTGTGTTGTAAACAACTCCCGTCAAAATCCTGACGAATATTTTCATAGGCCATAATGACTTTTCCGAGCGTACGTGTATTAACCAAACACCAACTTCCCATCCATCTTACACTCTTGTTTTCCCATCCAAATCCTCTTCTGTTTCTTTAGTCTTACTCCCTCCACACACACACACACATTTTACCACTTCTCATATTCCAATATTGAGAAGGAGAGAGAGTGTGTGTGTGTGTGAAAAGAGCATGATATCCAAAAACATAATATTTTCCTCTATTTGATGAGCCCTCCTCTTCTCTGTGCCTCTCTCCCAAAAATATATTATTTAATTAAACACAATCCAAGGGAATCATCATTTCTAGTAGAATAGAACAAAATTGAGAAACCACACACAAAATCTTCCTCGATTGATGTGCGAGAAAAAATAACGTCTTTTTCCTTCTCCTTTCTCTGAAATTTCTGAAAATGATACATTACACAGGATACGGACTGGATTGAATGGGACACACACACAATGGAGGAGAGAAGGTGTTGGCTGTAATGACACTCTCACAAAGTAAAGGATAAAAATGGCAAAAAGTAAAAGGTAGACGTAGAGCCCGTATATTTGATTCTCTTTCATTCTTTCCGTTGTTTGTTGGGAATTTATGTATGTACGAGAAAGCAATGTTCTGGATTAAGGAGGGATGTGCTTTATGTAGGGCAGGGGATGCCAAAACATAAAAGCTGGCTAATGGCTCAATAGCTTTTGAAGAGTCGTAGTGTCAATGTGGAGAAAGAAGAACCATTATGAAAAAAAGAGGGAGGAGGGAGGAGGACTACATTGCGATTTGCCATTGAGGAGAAGAAGGATGGAGGGAAAATTATGCAAGGGAATATAAAAGGAGAGGGGAAGAAGATTTTCTGATTTTCCCTCAGTTACAATGACAAGCATGGAGAAAAGAGAAAAGAGAGAGGAGTTCATTGTAAATGATACTTGATGGAACATTTCGTATATGTACAGCATGGATTGTGTCTTTCCCGGATTCCCTTTCTCTTTCTGTAGAAGAGGGGGAGGGAGAGGGAGAGGGGAAGATGACAGAGGAGGATGGAGTGATAAAATGCCTTGTGTAGTTCAACTACCATGGGAGACCTCGAATGATTACTTGAGACTCCCCTCAACTCAAGAGAAGAGAAGAGGAAAAGAGAGGAGAAAGAGAGAGATTCGTTTACGAGTCCTTTTTTTGGCTGTTGTTTGCAAAGACCAAGTGCTATGAAGCTACAAACTATAGACATTTTAAGAGAGAGAGAGAGGGGGGGGGGGGGAGGAGATGAAGATTTATTTCCTAAATTGGCAACAACAAGGACACACAATATCTTGTCTCTCATCTCTTCCAGCTACGCAATTATTGGCTAAACCGTGTAAACGGCAGTTTGAGTTTCCCTCCCTCCCCCTCTTCCCCTTTTATACAGTACAATATATTGTATACTACACCTTTTTATACGTATAAACTGATATTGTTTTTGACGCTTTTGTTCGCCCAACAAAAGCCCTACGTACTGTTCTCGATGGAGGAGATGTGTCGTAGGTGGGGACTGGATTCAGGCCCTCCCGGGCTCTTTTCTATTTTTAACACGTGATCAACTGGAAAATTAACTAGAAAACCTCGATCAAGATTTGGCAGAATTTTCCTTGAATGAATCCACACAGTCTACAGGACAAGGTTTGACATTTCCCTGATGAAATCCCGAATAATCATGAGATGTAGATATTTACACTGGTTGTCAAAAATACCCGGGATCCGATCTGGATCCGACTTCCGTCCTACGACACATCAACGAGTAAGACGGGATTTGTATAATCAGCGTGGCGTCATTGTGGCAAGATGAAAGAAGTAAAATAGAGAGGGAAGAGGAAAATAATATTGCCAACATTAAATAGAGAGAGGAGGAGGTGAATAGATAATGTAAAGTGAAGAAAAGGGTATTAGGAACTCGGAGGAATATAGAATACACATTTATTCCCCGCGTGTCTATACTGTGTAAAAGAGGAGGAGGAGGAGAGGGTAAGAGAAAGATTTTCATTTTGACGACAAGAAAGGGAGAAAGGGAGAGTGTGTGTGTGTGTCCGTCCTCGGATAGAGTTGGTATATTAAGTAGGGATGAGATGGTTAGGTGGGTAGTGTCATGGAAGACTGAGTGTTGATTAAGGAGAGTAAATTGTATTTCTCTCTCAACTTCTCTTTCTCTCTTTCTGAAGAGAGGGAAGAAGACGAGAGAGACAACGTTCGAGAACCTCTCTGCCGAGAAAATCCAATCGAGAAGGAAAAACCCGATATTGGATTACACACGCACACTCCCTCTCTAACTACATCCACTCTCTCCTCTTCTGACAAACGTTATCCTCTTTTTTTTACAACTATAAAAGGCATTTTCCAGAGAAAAGTAAAATCTTTTATATTCAGATGATAGAACCTCCTCTCATCACACAAAGTCCTACTCGTCTATAGCAATTTAATCTTGGCTGATTCTGGCACTTCCTCCCTTTTCTCCTCACAACCGTTCGTAGTATGTATCTTCAGAAGAAAAGTACCTGGACTTTAATACACACGCACACACACACATCCACCCAAAGGGGCTTTGATATCAATATCATTTATACACTTTTATAGACCTTTTTCCACTTGGCTTGTCACTGGTTTGACTTTGAATCTTCCCTCCCCTCCTCCTCTCTTTTTTTAGTCTATCACACCTAAAAAGGTAAACCGGGGGGGGGGGGGATGCTTTTTAGATGCTTTTTCTTTGTCAGATTTTCTCTTTAACTATAGATGTTATTATCCTTTTTTCCTGGAGACTCCATTTTCATTGGTATAAAGTAATCCGCTTTATAACCGTCTATCTCCTCATCCTAGGATTCTAGTCTTCTTTTCCCAATTCAGAAAATTGATTTACTTGTCCCATTCGTCTCGACACGACAGAAGAAAATTTTATTCAAACTGTAATTAAAACCCTTTTGTTCCTTTAATGTAGGTCTCTGTAGTATAGAGGAGTTGGGAATCAAAGGTAATATTTTAGATTGTTTGGGAGAAAAGAAAAGAGGAAGAAAAAACTATGCTTGTAGTCGTGTGTGTATGTGTGTGTGGAGGATAATAGAAAAGACGCTCGAAGAGATGAAAATATTGTTGGTTCAGTTTATAAAATTCCTGACATTTCAAACTCCAATTTTAGTTGACACGGGAGGAGGAGAGTTTTTGTGTACGGGAGGAGAGAACAGAGTGGAAACCATAATATGATGATATGAGGTGTGCTGGTCCTGTTGTACGGGGATCCAATTCTTATAGTCCTCCCGTATATAAACTACCCGAATTCCAAGTCTCTCCTCTCCTGGTCCTCTTTGCTTTTCCATACACACACAAAATGTCACACCAGTTTGAGAGTGAGCAGAGTCAAAATATATAGGGATTTAGGATTTAGTCATCAACTTTTGTGGATGCTTTTGTCCGGGTGGAGGGAACAGACATTCCTTTCTCCTCCCTTCTTCCTATAGTCTTATGATGCACCCGGAATATTTATTATGGAATGGGGAGAGCCAGGATTCCAGGGTTCTTCTTTCCAGGACACTTCCAGTCTCCACAGTCATTTCTAGGCACACATACACAGTTGTGCTTGTGTATGAATGTTGGTTCTAGGTTCTCCCGGGAACGGGTGACAAGCTTGTCCATGACATGACAGAGAAAGAGAGAGAGAGAAAATTCATAGAGACGAGTTTTTTGGATAGTGGGCCATCAAACCGGAAGATTCCTAAACCCCGTTCTATTGAGATGACTCCCGTATTCTTCCACCCTGACACCCGGGTTCTTCTCCACTCCTTCCCTGTGGGCTGCCATTTAAAGATTTAAAGAAACCTGTACAAAGAAGAAAGGGTTCTTTTAACAGGAAATATGGTATGTGTACAGCGAATTTTCATTTGTTTTTGTGAGATTCTCCATTCAAAAAAAGTGTTTTGCGTTCAGGAAAATTTTTTTTGTTCTACATTTGAAAAGACGAGCAATCAAAATAAATGGTAATTGCAAGAAGTTCAAGATTTTGAATCCGAATTTTTGGTTGGTACAAGGATTTTTTCCCAGTACATTTTTGTCCCTTTCTCTCACTTTCTCTTCTTTCCCTCCAGAAATAAGTTGTAGAAAAAATTAAATGAATTTAATGTTAGATGGATGAAAAAGTTGACAATAAGATGGGATGATGTTCAGTTGAGAATTAGATAAAATGGGAGAGACATGTATGAACAAGTGTGGAGAGATGAGGTTTGAAAGATGAGGAAATCAAATTTGAGAGCAAAAAACTGTACAACTACAAGTTCCCTTTTTTCTGACATATTCTGTATGTTGTACATACACATTTTGAGAGAAGGGGTGACAATGAGTGCCGTGTCAAAAAAGTGTGTGTGGTGAAGAGAGAGAGAGAGAGTCATAAAATCTTTTTTTTTGAAAAAAAGAAAGTTGGATGATAATAGATAATGGTGGATGGATGGTGGGGAGAGCACTTGAGATGACAAAATGCTTAGCACAGCATGAAATGCTCCCAACACATCCAGCAAAATGTAAATAGAATCATTCTATTTAAAGAGAGAGTCTGTCATACACTTGTTTCCGCCTCCACTTGAATAATCATCCATTTTATGCACTGTGTATGTACAGGGTGTATGGAAAGTTCTTTAGAATAAAAGCAGAAATTTAATCAATCCTCCCAAAAAAAATATTTTACAAGTATTTATTACCAGCAGAAATTACTTTCTACACAAATGAACTCTTGTTCAAATTGAGGTAAATATTTTTGTCAACAAATCTTGACAAATGTAATTGCTTGTCTTTTACTCTTGTTGGAAGAATTGGTTGTTGTTGATCCACCTGCATCAGAAAAGTATGTCACGAGTAAATATTTGTATGGAAAAATCATTCAAGTCTGTCTTTGAGGAGGGAGACAGGAAAATAATATGATATTATGATTGAGAGGACTATGCTTTGGAGTAGTCCCAGTTGAAAATTTTCAGTTTTCCGGGAGGAGACAGAGAAGCATTGAGCGTGTCTTTGTTGTCCCGTGATCTCGGAGAGTTGGTTCTCGTACGCGGAAAATTGTCAAACTGTGAACGTGATGGTGAGTTCTTTTCTCCTCCTCCTCTCCCTCTCTTCTTTAGTAGTTGTCATATTATTTTCTCTTTTTATGGTCCACAGAAGAGGAGGAGGAGGAGTGAGGATGGATATTAAAACATTCCAGAGAGTCGGTTTGGCGAGAAGGGAAAGTTTGCATTTCTGCCTGCTCTGCCTCTCTCTGCAATCATCATGAGCATCATGATCATTTGATGATCGTGACTCTCTCTTTCTCTCTCTCTCTGGGCGTGTGTGTGTACAATGGGGGAGTGGGGACTGGAGAGAAGAGGCGGCTGGAAAGAAATATATACAGAAATACCATGAATTCCTCATTCACGCCTCGCTGCCATTTAAATATACACTTTATCCAGGAAATCGAAAACATGGCCCTCTCCCGAATTTTATTAGGTAAGCAAATACACACACACAAACCTTTCTATCTAGTCACCATCGCAAAATACCAAATCTCTTCCCTCTTTGTGTAAAAGAGACTCTCTTTTTTCTATATGAGGACATGGGAGTACATAACACTTTTTGTTCAATCTTGGTCCTATATACTATTTAACTATGTCATCCACGATATGCATATATTACAACAGAGTACAGACATACACACACACATCAGGCACACATGCAGAGAGAGACTTGAAACACATTGAAATCACTGTTTACCTCTAGTTTTTTATGTTGTTCTTTATATCCGTGTGTGTGTGTGTGGAGTATAGGAGGACGTCGAGGACACATGATACAGTGAATCCCTTTGTGTGTGTGCCTCTCTCTCAAGTTGGACAACACTTGATGGCTTCAAAAAACTACCACCAACAGGGAGGATGACAATGGTTTTGAAAAAGAGGGAGGAGAAGAGGAGGAAACGACCGACCGTCCTCAAACACACACACTTGAACCTTCCAGCTTTGAGCTGGAAGCTCTTCATCTCCTCATCATCCTCCTCCTCATCACCATTGTGTGTGTGTGTGTGGAGGGTGAGAACGTGCGTCGGGCCGTGGACAACACCAGCCAATCAAGTCAATCAGAAGACACACAACAAAACACAGACACACACACTCGAGTCCAGGATGTTTGGCACACACACACACACACAGAAAGACTCATTCAAAATTGCAATCAAATACAAATCAGAATGACAAATTAGTGCAAACACTTTTCACTCTCATTACTTACGCCATTTCGCTTTCTCCTCCCTTCTCTCTCTCTCTCTATTTACATGTGCGTGTGTGTGGTATGTATACATTATTCTGTATTTATGAGCTTTGATTGTCTTTGGTATTCTCCTCTTCTCTTTTCCTCATTTTTTCCCATCCCCCGTGGTGGAGATTTTAATATCCCTCTCTCTGGATGTGTGTGTGTGATTTCCAAACTGTTGAATAGTGTAGTTTGTACTTTTATTATTGTAGGAATGTTCGGTCAAACAAAAGGAGCTCAAAGGAAAACGGAGACAACATGTCAAAATAGTTGGGGAACATTGGATGAGTTTGTTCGTAATGCAGAGCCATTATTGTTTTATTTGTTCCATCCTAAACTGGGATCAGATGGATGATCATGAGCCAAAAAAATAATTATTAATACTCTCTGTTTCTTAACTGTGTGTGTAGGAAGTATCCAGCCTGTGATCTCTTATCCTCTTCCTTCTGACTGGCCAACACACACACACATTGTAATGTTTTAGCAACGTGTGTGTAATGGAAGGGAAGGAGGATGGGAGTAAAAGGCAAACATTTGTTTCCTTTATTGCATTTTTATGTCTTCCCTTTGATTTATTTATTAATTTTTGAGTATACGTTTTCTTTCGGGGTAGCAAATAACCCGGGCTGGATTAGTGAATATACAGAGTGTAGAATATTGTTGTTGTTGTGTGTGTCAGTAAATATATATACATGTTGTATAGCATCCAAGAAGAACGTGTGCTGTGTGTGTTTGTGTGAAGAAAAAGTCCCGGCAACTTTTTGGTGCCATGATAATGATTAGGATGATAAGGATGTAATGTTTTCAAGTTTATACCTAAGAGAGAAAAGAGAGAGAGAAATATGGCTAGTTTAAATAAACAAAATGTAGAAAATGTTTATCCTCTTTTCCTTTCTTTTCTATTGTTTGTGCCCAGATAAGTCCATATTGTGCTAAGGGAGCGTGAACTTGCATGTACCCATCACCAAAGCACACACACACAAGTGTACAAATCTTACATTGCACTACATACACATTTGTGTGTGTGTCTGAGAGAGAGAGAGGAAGACGGGTGAAGGAACACAAGAAACCGAAAGTTGCAAAACAATGTAGGCTCCATTTCCACCCGGGTAGAGAAGTAGACAGATGGACACTGCCTGTCCTCCCTTTGTATGTGTGTGCGACTTTTTAGTTCCATTCTTATGAACAATGAAGATAATTCTTACGAATGAATCAGGAAATTAATTGATAGTTTTAGAAAAAAGATTTTCCTTTTTAGTAGCAGAATAAATATTTATCAAATTTTTGTTGGCCGCAGTTCCAAAATTATTATTCTTTTTCCCTTTTCATAAACTCTCTCTTGGTCCTTGTAAAACCAGGAAATACATTTTTATAAATACTCCGTCTTTTTGATAATTGCAGATCCAGGAAGTAAAGCACAGAGTTAGTATGAGAGATTGGGTCATTCCCCGAATTATCCGATACAAGGGAAATGTAATTTGTCGATGGATTTGTGAATTGTAGATAATTATCATTGTTGTAGAACACAGAAAATAAAATGGAAAATGAAAAAGAATTTTTAGAGAGAAAAAACTCGTGAGAGTGACTCTCAGAGAGGCAGTAACGAAATCTACGGAATGTGGCTTCTATTCACACAAACGCACCCAATTTGGAAATTTAATTGTTCTTCACATCTTTTAAATTAATTAATAAATGTTTTGGGTTTCATAAAACAATGAAAAAGAGTCGAAATTATGAAGAAAAATTTACTGTCTGTGAACCAAATTGGTCTCTCTCTCTCTCTCTCCTGGCGACTCATGCCCGAGTTTCTCCACTGCTCCTCTCGAGTCGTACCCATAGCCCAGTGGTATACTACCCGGGGCGGGTCTCTGGGAGTCTGGGATCGATTCTGGGTGGAGGGGTGGACTTTCTGGGGAAGA